>JAANSP010000879.1:0-18001 GCA_036850745.1 Homidia socia
ATGTCGTGTGTTTTTGGTTCCCCTCTAGGGTACTTGACAGTCACATCAAATGATACTTGATGATGATGCTCTGCTATGTCTCGTCTCGTCAGTCTTCTCAAGTGAAAATCAAGAAGACTCGCTCAAATATAACAGCGTAGCATGTAGTATGCAAGTATGTAGATATTTTTGTAGAGATTGTTAAAAAAAGATGTTAGTTTTAGTTGGTATGCTGAACAAGTAGTCGCATGTTGTTATATACTAATATTATTAATAAAAAAGGATACCAGTACAACGTGGGGCAAAACAAAAAATGACAAAAAACAACTGAGAAAACAGAAAAATGTCGAAAAAATAAAAATGTTCACATTTTCATTTGGGTCCGACAATGGAAAAAGAATGGGATGATGTGTGTAACATTTTGTCTATTTGGTATTTGCTTTGGTGGGAATTATGATGAGAAATGATTTTACCTTTACATGAAGAAGTAGAACGACAAAGTCCTTCATGTCAGCAGTAAGAAAGAGATTGGCAGAAAAAGAAAGAGAAACATGGATAGAAGCAATGCCTGTATTCTGTGTTTATGAATTTACTTTTTAGGATTGGTATATTTATGCTTTTTCATATAATTATTACTAATACAAGTGAGTTGCCTTTCTTGTTAAATCTATTTAAGAGACTTTTGACATTTATTTTAACAAGAGGCTTCTTAAAGCTATAATTTGTGAAATTGCCAAAATCTGTTGGCTTGCCAGCTTTGGAAATTTTGATACTGATATGCATGCCTACTTACGTTTCATACTCTTTCCTACTAAATAATTTAGTCCCACTTTTCGTTCCAGCTTTTGAGTTTAGATTGTTCGGATAAGATAAAANTTTCGTTCCAGCTTTTGAGTTTAGATTGTTCGGATAAGATAAAACAATGTCATGCCATGAAGGAGTAAAGGAAATTAAAGTGAAATCGTATTAGCCTTTTCCTCTAAGCATTCTTTGGTGTATTGCTGCTGCTGCTATAGACTTTAGTTTTTTTTCAAATGGAAAGCTAAGAAAAAAGAGTTTTAAATCTTCGCTAGGAATTACAAGGAGGCTTGAATTTTTTATGTATTTTGTCTCTCACGTTTTCCTCTGGAAAACGAGGAGAGACCTTTGACTGTCAATATTAAAAATTTATCAAGCGAATAAAAGATTCTGATCAGGTATTGGCACTGGTATACAAAAAACAAAGAGATTAACATTGGCAGAGTGAACGCCATCATTGACGCAGAAAAAAGGTGAATTTAGGGAACTGGAATAAGATAATATGGCATGGCTTGACTGAGTGGGTGAGTGGGGCTGCTATATCTCTACTCTTTTGAGAAAAATGAAATAAAATCTGCTGTGCATTATAATCTAATATTAGCTCACATATGAATTCCTTATAAATGTCCCGCATTACATCATCCTCATCTTCACTCATGGCAGAGAAGATGTGGCGGAAAAATGTCTACGTATCTACACAACTGCACTGCCAGAAATATTTTCAGGCTGCAGTTTTAGCATTGGATTTGAGCCGAGAAGTTCCTAATTTTATTACGATTTGGCCTCTATTTCGTATTTCCTTTTAGAGTAGCAGGGGAAAATTTACTCTTTTTCTGTTAGGCTATTGGACAGACACCATTTATAATTCAGAGGCTAAACACTTTCGAGTTGGCTAAAGCATTTTAGATGGAAGGACACATGAAACCAATAATTCCATTTTGTACCTGTCTTCTACTCTGTCTCCTACTCTGTATTATCCAATTTTGTATTTGTCGACAAAAACATGATCACTGCCTGAAATTCTCATAGCTTTGCTTTTTGTGTCGACCCAAGCTTATCGTCATCGTCTACTTAATTATTTACGTACAACTTTTTGATTCGAATCAAAAAATCGACCTTATATGACGCTGACAAAAAACTGTGACATTTATCAGTTGAAATAATTTACTGGTTAGGTGAAGACTTAATGGCCAACAACGAATAGTACGTGCATACAAAACGCATTGATTCATAATAAATTTGACTTGACTGTTCTCAGTTCGCCCGAACTCATTCAGAGAAATAATTCTCCTATTATCCTTACAATTAGGAGTCATGCCACGGGATGGGGAAACGACACAATGTCACACAATAAACTTGACTTACTTGACTTGGCACTGTTGTCAAAAGGGTATGAGGCCACAAGAGCTCCTCCGTGAAAGTTTCCAGAGAGCACAAATTGAATTTTCGATAGCCATTCCTTGACATGTTCCGTCTCTGGCTGGGATCTTGCATTGTTCGTTTTGAAAAAATCGGGGAAATTCCGATTCAAGTCGTAGCCTCTTGCATTGTACCTATTGGCAACACAAAAATGTCATTTATTATTATTACATTACATGCACTACGTCCTGGCATGTCGGAGTGAGGGCTTCATTGTTATTATCTCCAAGTAATAGTTACATGACACATTTTCTCTTTCTGCGGTGGAGGTGGTGGTTGTGATAATGACGAATTCAGAGCAAGGCTGTTCTATACATTTTTTTACTGTTACAGTTAAACTGAATCAGCTTGCCTGCTGAGAAGAATAGCCTAGCATTTGGCGTTGATTTCCTTCCTCATCAGTATCCTTCTTAATGGGCACTCACCATTTTCAACTCCATTGAGAAGAAAAACTAACCCCGTGTCCCTTATTTTTCATACTTTCCATCTCAAATCATCTCTTTGTTTCACTTTTCCATCTTTTAACATGACAAGTGATACAAATTGAAATGGAATTTTCGCTACTTTTCTATAGTTTTGCTCGCATAAGTCCCAGAAAGCAAACAGTAGAGTGCTCACGATTATATTTGCCCCCGATTTCTAAATTCCGATTTTTCGCACATTTCATTTGTTTCCTTGTTCTCTAGTAACAATTTTCCGGAGAACATAACAACAGCACGTGCAATTGTTAACCTTCCTGACTATTCTTGTAATAAAAATATTGCAAACCTAAATGCTCGTTCCATTTAATGAAAAAAACGGACATGGACTTGCTATCAAAAGAGTATTATTTTTTTCTTTCTTCATTTCCCTCACTACTCATGTTCCTGTTACTCTGCTAACAAAAGCTTTTAAAGCTTCAACCACAATATTACTCTGATCGACCATCAAAATCATCATCTATCCGGCTAAAGAGGAAGGAAAGAACGAGGAAGCAGACGGAGA
This sequence comes from Homidia socia, assembly GCA_036850745.1. Taxonomy (NCBI): domain Eukaryota; kingdom Metazoa; phylum Arthropoda; class Collembola; order Entomobryomorpha; family Entomobryidae; genus Homidia; species Homidia socia. The sequence continues at coordinate 3,181 of JAANSP010000879.1, forward strand.
GAGGGATGATGATGATGATGATAATGCATCACGGCAGACTAAAAGAGAAAGGAGGAGAAGAGGTGGTGGTTTGGATCATGTTTATGCTGGTAATGTGGGTGGTGATTAACCATAAACTCGAGGAAAAAGAAACATATTTTTTGTTGAAATCTCCCTCTCTATAGCAAGCTTGGTGCCTCATATGAGCACTGGTAGCAAACAAATGTATTTTTATTTTTGTTATTGTTGTTGCTGATATTATTATTAGAGCACTGTGTTTAACTTCCTCTTTCAGCAGTCGGCGAGCTGAAGAGAGATTCCGAGTTAGCTCAGCATTCTGCTGTTGCTGCTGTGATGGTTGCAGTAAGTAGTAGCATTGCAAATATTACTTGCTACAATGCATCGTCATCATCCCAACTATATTTTTTATTCGTTTACTTTCGTTAAAAATGTTAGCATTTAAGAATATTTTCGCCAATGTACATGTTTCTCGACTACTATGTACTTGGTATGTAGCACGCCATTATTTCTGCTCACTAGAATGACTCCTCTACTAACGCTGACCAATAACAGCAAGTCGGAACTCTATTTGGAACTCGAATGACGATAGTTCATTGGAGCTCCAGCTCTATTGTGTTGGATTTAAAAAGATTCTAGGAGGGTTCCTGAAGCCATTCTGCTGTACAAAAGCATCAAATAATTTGAAATCAGCATAAAATCTGATTTTGACGCATTTTTGATACACATGAAACATTTTTTCTCTATCAAGTGTCGATAAAAGAGAAGAAAAAGTAGAGTATTCCTTTTTAGGCAGGTTTGAATTCGAGGGAGAAACCTAAGGTCAACGTGTTTGACTACTGGAGTTATTTGGTTGACAGACCTCCTTCACCAATGGATTAACAACTGGACAAAGGGTTCTTAGTGGGGTGTCCCAACTCAATAGAAAAAAGGGAAAGTGAAAGAAAAAGCACATGGAAAGACGCAGGCAGGCTTTTTACTCTGTCCATGACTTTATTGCTGCTTGCCACTGTTCCTGTTACTACCACCACTACCACAATCTCTCCTGTCGTACAACAACAACAACAATAATAATAATAATATTGTATCTGGAAAATCCTTTTAACCAGCTCTCTGTGGACCACATGCTAAGAGACTAAAACAAACTCTACGACTTTTCTCCATCTTGTTTTTGCCAAACTTATTAATCACATCACGTACATGAGGGACTCAGTCTACTCTGTATTGCTTAACCAAGCAATGCAAGGCCAAGCAATAAGATGTATTACATGGAAAAGCTAAAGTTTTCTTTATCCTGTCATTCTTTTTTGGCGGCACACAGCCCAAGTAAATAAAATAGCTGGGCAGTAAGTGAATGTAAAAATGGCAGAATAGTAAAGTGAAATGACTTTTTTTCTTGGAGGCAGTTGATGTGTTACATGTCTTTTTAGCTCCACTTTTCATTTTGGTATGTCATTAAGCATCCTTGGCGACCATTATACACGACAAATCAAGATGAAGATATTTTTTCCATCAAAAGTGTTAAAAATAATGTAATTGGAAAGTTGCGATCTTTGAAGTATGTCTTACCTTCCTTGTCCTCCTTCACAAGTGCCCTCTTTAGACACCTCGTAGCCGTCGGGATTCATGGAAGGCATAATGTGAATCCTTGTGTTTTCCAGAAGCCATCTCACATAGTCGTCTCTGGGGTATTGTGTAACAAGATGCTTGAGAAGAGAAAATTAAAATAATAACAGTAAATATCAAGGTCTCATGTTGTAAGATTCTTTCTTAATGAGCTGCAAAAACATTGCACTCTAGCATCATAGCAGCAGTATAAAAAAGGTCGTTAAGCTGTAGTAGTAGCAGCAGCAGCAATAGGAGTAGAAGAGAAACTCTAGCACTTCATTTAAATATTCATCTTTCCCAAGGGATACTAGATCAATACGCGATTACTCTAGACCATGTATTCATTATCACAGCAGCAGCGGCTTTTATAGCAAGTTGTTTTCATTCAGTAATTAACTTGCAAAGTTGTCGCGTACTTTTAGCAACAAAGAGGAGCGTAAACCAACCGTAGCGCCACCGAATAAGTAACTAAGAATGCTTCAAAGACATTGCTTTTTCCTAAGTAAAAACTGTAACGTCGTCGTCGTCCCTCGTGTGGGAATTTGATCATACAAGAAAATCTTTTTTCTACAAATGAGAAATAATGGCTGCAATTTGCATGGATATTTTATTCTGCACACAGGTGAAGTAAAACAAGCTCTCAAGTTACAAGAGCAACCTATTAATCTGATTACACGCCGTCTCTCCCTTTATTCTAATAACGAATAGATTAAAAAGCGTTCAGGAAGGCGGCAGAGCAAGCTCATCATCATCATTATACAGTAATGACGGTGGTCGCCATCAGAGGATCAAAATTAATGGGTCATTAGCAGAGAAATCATTCCCATCATTGTAGTGATCGCGATTTTAGAGCTGTAACGCTGAAAGCGGATCGTTTTTGTCCTTTTATTTGTGTTTACTTTGTACACAGGACTCAGCTACTACTAATACTATTGCTGCTGCAACTTTCTTGGAAATCATTAATATGTAATTTGAGAAGAAGCTACATCAATATAGGCTGTAAACAAACCTGGATCAAATGCAACATCATTTCCCTTCCAACAGCTTCATTCCCATGCATGTTCGCCACATACTTGACGTTAGGAATTCCAAGAACGTGTTTGTAAGGGGAGGTGGAAACCACCAAAACCCATAGCTCCCGTCCTAAAAATTAATCAACAGGAATGTATAATATAAGACGAGTGGTAAAATTGACAGTAGGAAATATTTTCTTTGACAACAGCCGAAAGGGTCTTGACAACTCTACAGAATTACTTTGCAGAAAATCACCAAATTCTTTTCTGTCAAGCCAGATCTCTGGCAACCGGAAAAATGTATGAACTGTCAGGAAAATAACTTTAAAAAACGCACGCAATTAAGGACGAGATTTTCAATTTTTTTAAATCTTTCAATCATATATTGCAACAGCAACTTTTATTCAATAAATAATTCAATGTGCAATTACAATGTCTTCAAATTCGCTATTAGTATTGTCTATAAAACATTGATGGTCCTTATTGAGCAGGTTAAAAATAAGTTTAAGACAATTTTGTGACATTGTTTAAAAGGCTAAAGTTATCCTTCTGCCATACATTTTTACTGTCAAGTAATTTGGTAAGATAGCTAAGCATTTTTCCTTTATTAACATTTATCAACTGTCAATAAAAGGGGCAATAAAAAATAGTTTAATTTTTCACAGCCCACATGCGTGCCTGCCATCATAAAAATTACTAGCACTTGCCTTGCACACTTTTTCCAATGGAATACAATGCGGTTATATTGGGGAACATGGAGTTTACATTCCGTAAATATGAGGTTAGATCGTCATAGCTGTGGTATTCGAAGCGCAAAGATGGTCCAGTTATTGGTCCCTGCTTGCTCAGAAATTTGCCACCTCCGAATCCTTCCCTTACGGCTCGAGCTGAAAAAAGTCACAAAAGGATAATAAGAAATTGGACAGTGTTCATTCATTCATTTCCTTATTCCTGCCTGATAATATACTTCATAATAAATTATATTATATTTATATACATCCATCTCTAAAAGTATTCATCTCAAAACATAGACAACTGCTTGGAACAAACCTAATTGTTCAAACTGTTTTTACGCTTTTTAGACATTCATTTAAGCGTGAAAATAACAACATGCTGGAGGAAAACTCAGTAGCCAGTAAAGCGGTCTCTGTCTTTTCATGAAGAATGGCGATAACACTTGAAACAATCAACACATTTTCCAATTTACTTACTAAAGAGTGCTAGTTTTTCTCTGAAAATCCCTTCCTCCTTGTTGTCACACAAATTATGAAGGATTTTTATACACCGCCCCAAAGTCCTAACTAAAATCAACTAACTGACTGACAACAGTACTGTCTAAAGTATAGTCTACAAGCCAGTGTGTACGCTGAATTGCACTAGCATACTCTGCTAGATGTGGTGTCTGTCAGTCCACCTACTTATTTCCCTTGATCAAAGTGAAAACGTGTGAAAATAGAAGCCTCTATCTATCTATGTGCAGCTTTTCCCTTTCTGGTAACTTCCCTCGAGTGAGTCCCGTCTCGCTCGTCTTTGTTTCCCCATCCGTGATTTCACGCTCCAACATGGTCACGGAGAAAAACCTGATAAATTATTTCTCGTCTTGTCGTGTCTGTCTTTTATCTCCTATCTGCAGAGCTCTAAAGAGCTCAGCTAACAGTAACAGCAGATGCTAGAGAGAGACGAGCTCTGTTGTTAAGTTATTTTTTTCTCGAGAGTTATTTAAGTGAAAAGCAGTGAGTGGAGGAGTGAGTAGTGGCTCTGCGGTTGACTTACCATGAAGTGACTGTCTCGCTGTCTGAGGGATGGGTAGCTCTTCACCCCGAATGTATTGTATAGCCGTCAGATAAATGTAGAGAAAGGCTACAATCAGCATGCTGATGTACCACATTGCCGGCTTCATCCTGGAAAAAAAAGAAAAAAATATTGCAAACTTTGTCCCGTTATTTTGCATCCAAGTTGTAAAACAATTTATTGTCTGTCAATCTACATCTCAACTGTATATCAACCTCCACTTTATGGATAACCTTGTGTTTTCTATTAGGTAAATCTATTTTAAAGGATTCTTCAAGTACTTGGATGTTTACACAAGGATACACTGTTTAGCGTGTAATATGGTCACGTTTACACTTGACATTATAGACTACTGCATTTACCTGAATAATATTTACACGCGTAGCGACTTTTCCAGGAAAAATATTAATGATACGAAAATCAGAGAAATCTGAATACACTGTTGTTTTGGAGCTATCAACACACCACAATCAATCAAGTATCTCACTCACATCTCCTCAGCATACTTTCCACAATTAGCACTTCACACCTACCCTAGCAATGACAATATAATGCATAACATCAACCTACAATAAATTATTATTGCCTGAGGGATGATTTCTCCTGTATATAGTATTGTTGCTGCTATTGATTAATTTTTTTTTATTACGGGAAACTTTTCACAATCAGCAGAAACTTAAGCCAGCAAGTGCTGCTGTATTTAATACGTCGCAAACTTTTCCAGCAACAGAGCGCTCTAAGCAAATTTTTATTTGTTGTTCAATGCACGAGACTTGGATGACAATAAAAGTGAAGACGAGCAAGACAATATTTTATTTATTGCTGCTTAGTACAAACAATGGATTTGTGTGCTTTGTAGTGACAGCGCAAAGAACAGGGATAGAAAAAGGTTGTAAGAGAAAAAGTAGGTTGAGTTGACGTTCACACTACCACACTCGCGCAGCACCACTTCCTCTTCTTTATGATGAGAAGGAGCAGTTTTACAGCAGCATTACCTCCACCACCACCATCATTGCCTGCGAAAACAACTCAACTGCCATATACACCCAACAAGTACAAACACAAAAAAACTAGTTGTAACACACTGTCATTATTAGAAGCAGCAGCAGAATTACCAAATTTCCTGTTGCTGCTAGTGTGACCTTCACCTTTATTCCAAGTCCATAGAAAAGGGAGATATAAATTGTCCTATTTTTACAAAGGTGAAATCAAAGCTTTTTTATAAAAAAAACCCGTCCCATTAAAAGAATTTTTTCTGTTGCGAATGTATTCTCCTGAAATAACACTACTGTCACAATATTGGATGGAATGTAAATTTATAGATCTTTTCTTTGATTTGACGACTGTTCCCTGAAAAAAATGTATACTATTCCAGATTAAGGGATGATGACGACGACGTTATTTCAAGCAGTGTAGCCAGCCATATGCAAGTCGATACTACTGACTGACATTAACTTTAAAAAGACTGAGAAATGATGGTGATGATAATGATGATGTGCAAAGGATAAGAAACATATACCATTTTATTATTTTTGAGTCAGCAACATCAACTTTACAACGATGAGTGTGCGTAGCATTATTATTACAGTGTCTACTGCTGCTACTAACTCACATAATAAATACACGGTTGGTTGACCAAATGGTGGTGCATTCTTTTACACAAACACAGAGGCACACGGGGAAGAAGATGAGCATGCAATATTCTCGTCATCATCATCATTGCGCATTTTACCTGAAGAATGCGTGTGCAGGGCAGCTGTCTATTGGATTGTGCATCAAGCATGTACTAAAGAAATGGGGACAATGATCTTCTTTTTCGCTTATTGCAAGTGCAAAACACAAACAACAAGAGAAATAATACTAAAGAAGGAGGAGATGAAGACTCATTTTTCAGGTGGTTGGTACTGCACAGTCTTTGTGTAGGGCTCAGCTTACAACCCACCGCACCGTCAAGCAAGAAGCAACTCACTCAAAGTAACAATGATGATACCGCTATAATATGCCATCATTCTCATGTACTCGAGAATATATGTATGTGCATCTTGTCAGCATTTACTTGTGTTTGCATGTTGAATGAAAACTGCGTAAAAGTGAATAATACAGGGTAGTAGAAGTATAAATGTTGTTTTATGTTGGCGATGATGATGATGACCAAAACAAGATGATTTCAGGTTCATGCCTACTACGGATGAAGCATATGGTAATCACTGCAAAATACGCAGGTAGGAGGGTAAAACTGTTATTTCTTGCATCTGGTTTTTTTTCCTTTGGCAAGAAGAGCGATATTTTTCTTGCATCCAAAAATATGAAGGAAGCAAACTAAGTTGTTTTCAACGCAAAATAAACGTTTGCGAAATCTTCGTTCAAATTTGGGATTATTGCTATTGCTGCGTTATAATGATTTCATTTAGCATCAATAAAACTGGTGGCTTGCATAAGTTGTGAATCACAACTTGTGATAAGAAGGCGTATTATCTTTAAAATAAATGAATTTATTAAGTGTATTTCTACTGTTTCGGTGCTAGTGTGAAATTTTGTGTAACTCCGCTACTGGGGCAGTGTATCTACATGTGTATCAAGTAAGTCAATAAAAGTGATGATGAGAAGCAGAGTAGCATCGCAGCTTAACAACTATTTTCATGTTTACTCTAACAAATGCAATGGTATAATGAATGAGCAGCTCCGTGTAATCTTTGAAAGAGCACTTGAAAATGTTTTTATCATGTACGAAAATACGTGAACGTAGCCAACGTAGGTATCACCAAGTCTCAGTATGCTACATTCCGTTACAGTTTTTTAGATGCACGTTGCCTTAACTCGACTCACATTCCTACTTATTGTTGCAAAAATTCTAAAACAAATGCAATGGTATAATGAATGAGCAGCTCCGTGTAATCTTTGAAAGACTCTTGAAAATGTTTTTATCATGTACGAAAATACGTGAACGTAGGTATCACCAAGTCTCAGTATGCTACCTTCCGTTACAGTTTTTTAGATGCACGTTGCCTTAACTCGACTCACATTCCTACTTATTGTTGCAAAAATTCGAAATCAATAATCTTTCTCTGTGACATGTGAAGTACATTGTCTCTGCCTCATCCTCAATCTGCTTTGAACAGGACTACACCCTCCTTCTTACAATAATAATAAACGTTTCGCAAGCGAACAAGAAAAATACATGCTTTTCTTATTTGACAAAATGGCATAATTCGTATACGGGTGAGTGGTGGTGGTGGTGCAGCATTCTCTGCAAAACAAAACGGTCTGTTTTCTAGCACTGTTCTTATAGGCATCGTCATCATACTCTATATACACCTTACTTGTAGAAACCCTTTTACCTTAAAGTTTTTATGTGCTTGGCAGGTGCGTGTGTGTGGTGGCAGAGCAGAGGTTGTGCGGTAAAACTAGAAGAAAAGACGACTACTCTTTTCAGCCTCTGCAAACTTTTATGGATGCTGGTAAGTGCTTGCTCACTGGCATGAGTAAAAAAGCATGTGTGCAGATACATTATCTAGCGAAAGCAAGCTCTAGAAGATGAATCGTTAAGTTGAACAGAGAATTACTATCCAACAGCATGCAGCAGCATTGCAGCATGAGCAGTAGCAAGCAGACCACCTTTCTTACCACTTGCTACACAACAAGCTATGACGAAGAAACCGATGGTTTCATTCGCCTTAGCATATTGAGAAGATGAGAACCATGAACCTGACTGAATCTCTGACGTTGCTTGAGAAAAAAGTACCGGTTTAATTCAGCAAGCAAAGCAGCAGTATAGTGTAATGTAATCGTCAGTAACGCAAGTAGGTACGCAACATGTCTTCCGTTTTTCTCTCAACTTTTTTGCTGATTATTTATCTACTCAGCAATGCTGGTTGTATGCTACGTAGTATGTAGTCAGATAATATGATCAATGAAAATAAAGTTTTGAATTTTTTTTAAAGAATCCATCCAAGACCATGGGCAAACATGTGTTTTTTAACAATAGCAGCAAAGTTGAACAAAGTTATAATACGCCATATGATTGCCTTAAGCATGCAACAACTTGAATACTTACTATAAAGTTGGTTTGATAGGAGTGAGTAATAGTACAGCAGCAATAGCGGTTTGAAAATGTAAGTCAGAATCAGTGAAACGTATCATCATCATTATCATCGTTTTCGTAGGCCTAATTCTCGAAAGCGTAGTCTGGGATGAGTGGAAAGGTTGTAAAAAATATTGAAATTTGGTCAATGGTTTGGTCAAATTGACATTTTTTTGCTTAAAGTGATGATAAATGACGTTGCTAGAAAAGGTAAAAAATGTGAGTTTCCATTTTCCTAGAACATTAACTATGTAGGTAGCTATTTTTTGAAGAACGTTTTCAATGATTGCACGTGTTTTTTACTTGATTTGCTGTTACGAGAGACTTGACTTCAACAACTGAACTGAACAAAACAATTGAAGGATATAAAATAAAAATGTATAGGCATACCCACCTACCACATAGTTATAAAGCATATCAATTATAAGGTATTTTTGACTGTTATCACGAAAATATTTATCAATATATTTTTTATTGCAAGTAGTACCGTCATTCTAATTCGAAAGTTGTACTAAATAATCTCGCATAACAAATTTAGGCTAAGTAGATAATTTCAAAACAACTGCTGGTGAGACAAAAATAGAGAAACAGATAAAAAAGGAACGACAGCTTTCAGATTTGTTTTTACAGTTTGGCAAAAACAGGACCATCAACTTGTTGTTCTTTTTCTTTTATGCCTACGATCACATGTATTTTCATTAGCACCCCCACTTATTTCATTTATCCCGTTGGTTTATAAATTGGGAAAATCCAGTATGCACGTACTATTTAAATCGTGTAAAATAGCAAATCATGAAACCGTTGTCTTTTTCTCAATTTCAATAATAAACATGTAGTTTGCGTTTTATGTACTTTCAATTTACATAAATGAATCAGTAGTGGATACCAGCAACTTATTCACTTTCAGCGACTGGTGACTAGTAACTGAAACAAGTATTACTGTCGAGCTTATTATTATGTAGGACCGGTTCTTGAAATTTGGCACTTATCGCATTAAACCAAGCAGCCATTGTACAAAAAAACTGTTATCCTTTTCGGTACTTTTTATACAGCGATTCTTCCTTTGCTGCTTATTTTATTCTTTTAGTCCTTCAACATGGATTTGCCTTTGGAAAATTATATGACAGTGCGAAAACCCAACAGTTGCATCTGTCTGCCTACCTGAAAAAAATAAAATAGCTGGAGATTTTACGACACTTTACTGTTACAAAAAAATAAGAATCAGCAGTAGTTCTAGTGGGTTTTATGATTATGATGAGGTGCTAAAATAGTCGTATCACTTGAAATATATTTTCGTCAACGCTTTCATCTTTTGCGTAGGTATCTGCTCAAATTAGCTTATTTCCGTCTTTTTGCTACCATCTGCCATATTTTATATAATTATTTGCATGCATGCATATTATAGAGTTTGCTTGTTGGAATGAAAGAGTGGTTACACCATAGCAATTAGTTTTGGAACTTCTTTCTACCCTTCTGCTTACACTCTTGAAACCGCCGCTCACACCACCACCATCACCCAACAAGCCGCAATTAAATTTTGTATAAGGTGTGTTTAGAGAATATTAACTCTTGAGGAATTCTGTTTAAACGCCCACAAAAGAATTCCCACACTTTTTGCACACAGGTTTATTTGCAAGCCGATTTTAGTACACAATCCCGAAACCTTATTACATTATTGCAATGCCATTATCACTTATTATCAATACAGCGCTAGTGGAAACTATTGAAAATAATGACAAATTTTTTTACATCCTTTTGAACGTGTTTATAGTAAAATAATTTGGCCAAAACTTTTATTGTTTTCTTAATTTATGTATTTGATAACATTTTTTTATTTGTAGTTTATTTTGAGAAAAGTACTCATCTAAAGTAAATCATCTAAAAATACAACTGAGCGCATATATTTTCCAAACATTTCTTATTTCGCTATTTTCCTTCCTATACTTTGTAACTTTCGCCGTCGTCATGTGTACTTTCAACCGTAAACTTTCCAAGTATTTTTCAGGATACGTAATGCTTGCTCTTTCTCATTTTTCCGTGATGTTGTAATTGAGATAATTTTAACGGGTTAAATCTGAGCAGAGCAGCAGCAGTAAGACGGTGAATTGTATTTCCAGAGCAAGTAGCTAAATCCTTTCTTTAAGAGCTATATAAGGGAAGGGATAGGATGTATGTACATGCGATGATAATCATGTTGTATTTGCCTGTACATGCATAAAAGCGTTAAAAATGGCGTAGACCAGGAGAAAAGTTTGAGAATGTTATTACAACACTTTTATATTCTGTATTTCAGAAGAAGAGAAAGATATTGTCAAGGATCTAACAAGGCGCAACTTTTCTCACCCCTTTCAAGTCATTTTTTACTGGAAATTTACATTACCACTTGAATGGCAACCCATACTTTCTTTACTACTGCCGGATGTAGTTTAGTATGCATACATGTGTGTGAATGCATCATCATTGGTCGTAAAAGGAAACAAAGAAAACAAATACTTGGTTAAAAGTGGTCCTGGAGGTGGTGAAAAAATTGCAAGGGTGTGCAGGGACGATAATAAAAGAAAGAATAAATTACTTCCAAAGCACAACGATACTGAATGTGCACCGAGAAATGACGATGAATAACATCGAAATATGAAGGGTTGCTGCAAGATACCGTTCTCGATCCCCACCAAAAATGTCTTGCAAGTTTTACATTGAACACGTGTGTATATCTAAAATATTACCAAGAGAGTCACAAAATGGTTATGTATTTTTTGCTGTCCGTCCGTCCAACTCTACTTGAAACTTTCAAGTTAAAAAAGTGCTCATTTTTTTGCGTGCTAGTAATAAGTTACGCTAGTTTTGTAAAGAGTATTTTTTACGTTTGCAACACAATTCCATTTTTCAAACTAGTAACTCATGCAGGAATAAAAGTGTGAAAGATAAAGGCAGCACTGGAAATGGCTTAGAATAATTTTATTCTGGAAACATGGTGAACGGTGAACAACCTTAGCTTGTTGTACTGCTGCTGCTCTGACTTGTTAGTTTGTTCGTTAAAAACGTGTAAAGAATGTAGGCATGTACATAGTATTCATGCTGCCTCTCGTCCTGAGTACCACTTTCTCTCTCACTTCAACCACGGTATCAAATAAAGTTGCGGTCTCTATTATTCCATTTACATGCATATTTGCCTATTAATTCCATACATGCTAAACTTACATGTAGCTCCATAATTATGACGAGATTGGTCGACCAGCATAACTAACAAGTAACAAACTCGGCGAATTAATACCACTCAAGTAAAATCTGAAACAAAACTCTTCTGTATGTAAATAGGCAGTTCAACTTTGAACATTTTAAACAGGAAGAAAGAACAAATCGACAAAACATAATTTGGAAAGCTTTCGTTCCAGGAAAACAGATGAATGAACGTATTAGTAAGAAGCAACATTATAAATAATAATAATAATAGTTGTAAGGCTTTTCAAAACTACGATGAGGGAGCAAAAATAATGGCTGAATATTTAAAAGTCAATTTTTGTCATGAATGGCTAAAATGACTCTTGTAAATTCTGCGGCAAGTTTTTTTTGCATTTGAAACTGAATTACACATGCCCTATTTCCAAAGCCCATCCGAAATGCAGCGTATAGGTAGTACGTACAAGAGTGATTACAGTGGTGGTGGTGGTAATGACAAATAACTAACAACTTTCCTAAACTTTTTTTACTGAGAAAAACCATGCAAGTCTATACTTATACACGCAACCAATAATACAGCTCTTGTTTTTTTGTTTTTACATTATTAACTAGTAACTTGCTTACTAGTTTTTCTTTTCTGAAAATATTACAAAGTTAACAAACAGCGTACGGTTGTGGTGTTGTAGATGTAGAGGTCGACTAAAAAAGCGGTGGTGGTGGTTGATGGATGGAAAGTATATATTTGGCAGTGCAAAAGTTTTTATAGGTGGCACGTCAGTAGTACGAACAAGCTAACCACATTATAGTGTTAAGTTTATCAAAAAAAAGTCTATTGATGTCTAGGCATTCTCTGCAAGATAAGTTTGCATGCCTAAATTTTTACATGTAAACAGACGTACGTATGTATGCACTGTGTATCATATTACCAAGTTTGATGAGGGTAATGGAGGTGTGTGGTGGTGATAACGGTGATGATGGCGACGAGAGACGTCCTTTTAGCAAGGAAACACTCAATTTCCTTTCTCTCCCTCTCTTTATATCTTTCACTCATTAGCAGAACGCACTCATAGCTGTTCGTATCCATCATCATCATCATCCCTCCCAGAGAAACAACGAGTCTATGAAGGAATTTTAGGAACTGTATGATGACGTGCAGTAGAGAGCATGTAACAGCAACTGGAGTGAAGTAGAGTGAAAATTTGTATGTGGTTTAAGTGGAAAGTATGAGTGAAAAACGCCCGAATGTATAACCATCAAGAAATTCAACTAGAAGAAGACCCATTATCCCATACGGCTCCTTAGAACATTATTAAATTACTTATAAACTACTTATGTGCTTGTAAATTTACTACCAAAGGAAAGGTTTAAAGCATTTCAAAAAAACTTTTCATAATACATTTGCAAAGGTTCCCATTTAAATGTAACAACTCCAGCCATTGGCATACTTGAAATATTTTTAAGTAACGGGTAAAATTTTATTATTAAGAGAGGATTTTTATTTTTCTTCCCTGTTTTTCACTCTATCTCTCTGTCATTCTGGATGGTATGCCATCATGTAAGATTTGGTCCTTTCCACAGCATCAACAGCACTTTAGCAGATATATGTTTATACAACTGCTTCTCCACTCACATATAAAAACTCAATACGAATGACATTGTGTACTCACTTTCCCTTGCTCAACCAGGAAAATGATCTTTTTCTTTCCCTCTCTCTTTATCTCGCTTCATAACTAACTACCTATATCTTCCTTTTCCTCCGCTTGAGTAAAAGCTACAAGTTTTGTCGAGAAGACAAAGGGCTCTCATGTAATCACTGCACTAGTGACAAGTTGCCTCTACAAAAAGAAACCATTATCAAGCCAGGCCGGCTTGCACTGCGAGTGTGTAGTCGTGGAAAAATATTGTCAAGCGAAGGAAAAGGGCTGGCAAATAATAATAGTCGGGGTAGTAGACTATCTCATTGTCTTCCTTGTTATATTATTACTGTTATTAGCATGATCATTTCTCTCCCATTTTTTACAACGTTTAATAATCACTGCTGCTGCTACTGCTGCCAATTTAACAAGAAGGACAAGAAAATGAAAGACTCACTGTTGCAATATCCTCACTACTATCATTTATGATCCTCCTCTGTAATTTCACGCTACTCACCATCATCATCCTGCCAAGTCATGTCAAACAGATTTCCAGAGTTGACACAAGTCTCCTACCAACCTCATTTTACAAATTTACTTGAATGGATATGGCCACTGTCACTGTTACTACTTTTATAGTGTTATGTTGGACTAGTACTACTCGTCTAATGATTACTTTGCCACAAACGGATGCATGAGGATGAGCTAAGTAATAATGTAGTAGTACCTCACTCCTCCCCCGCTACCACCACCACCGATGCTATTTATGTATGCATGATTCGCAGAGTAAACTTTCATGTTTCACTTGTTGTGTTGGTTGGTTGGTTTACCATTAAAAATATTAGCAGAAAGTCAAAAGGAAGAGAAAGAGAGAGCAGTGTGTGCGTCCGTGCACTATAGGTTATCATCAGAAGGAGGAAAGGAGGAGTACAACAGATAGGAATTGTATTAGCACGAGGATATGCAGGCAGACACGCATGGAATGACATTACCGCACACATGCAAATGCAGAGAGACGATGGAAGTGAATGAGCATTTTCTTCTCTTCACCCTATGATAGCCGTACGAATTGCAGAAGGAGCAGCACAATTGCTATTTTACCATTTAGCAATTTGCTCCCTTTTTCTGCTTCTTAAATATTCTTTTGACAAAGTTTTAATTTCATTGCAGTGTAGTAGTAGCAATATGCAGAGCATTGGGTAATAGTCAGAGGATTTTGGTCAAACGAAGCTTGGTTTAGTGTCAAATCTCGAGAGATAGGATGACGACGACGACGATGGTGGTGGTGGTGGAATTTTCCATGTACGAGGAGGGTGGTCGTCGGTCGTGGTGTATGACTTGCTGGTGACACATGGTTTTGTCAATCCTTTGAGCACTTTAATCCTTTGACATTAGCTGGTGGATGAAAGTTGAGATGACTCGGGCTGCTTGTGCGGGACTCACATGAGCATAAAATAGGGTCTATATTATAGGCTTTGAATTTTGTGTGTGGACTACTGATAACATGGTATAGCACAGGA
>JAANSP010000880.1:0-18000 GCA_036850745.1 Homidia socia
TAGTTATGTTTTATTATTGTATATTAAGCATTTTTAGCAAGCAATTTACTTTGCTATTAACTTAAACTCGTCCACGATGCATTGCACAATTGCAAGAATTACTATTTATAGTGATTACTGAGAGTACTGATTTGTATCAGGCATTTTTTTCCTTTTCGTCTACTACTACTGACGATGAGTAATATACCAAGCACAAAACACAGCTCTTAAGTCGAGTGTATTATGGTTCTAATTCACGTTACATTTCTTAAGAACAAACAGTAAGAATCGTAAGAATAATGCGTAGATACGGACGAGAATGTAGAAATATTGTAATAACGAGCAACAGCATAAGAAATGTTGTGGAAGTTGCAGAGGGGTGAGGCGAGAAATGGGAGGTTATGCCATAGCCATGCTTTTCTTTCCACATACAAAAAATATATATTTTGTTTTGTTTTTAAGAAGGAGGAAATTACGCATTTTCTTAAGTTGCTTCTGATGCGCAAGGTAAGGGCATAAAATCATGCAACATACAGATTTCCTTAAAATTTTGTAACGGCTTATTTTGAAACATTTACATATGTCGCAAGCAAAGATGGTCAGTGACAGTTATAATTTGATCGAACTTGACATGCGAGTTCAACATGTTTAGTATCCTTGTCTTGTGCAATTTTGTAAATAAATTCAGACGTTGTTTTAACTTTTGTTTTATATTGCCCCAAGTCGTCGTACACACGTATCATAATATCCTTTCCATTTCAGGCTAAAATTAATAAAAAGCAGATAGTGTTATGGTGTTCTGGAAAATTATCTGAAGCGTGTCCAAAAGGAAATGCTGATATTCGTAAATATTTTTTTATGAATGAAGCAAACAAATAATAATTAACTACCTGTGTCCGTACAGGCAAATGTCACGTGTATGAAGGAACGGAAATGCTACGTAAAGACGCTGGGAACTAACGCCACGCCAATACCACCACCACCACTACTCATTTACAATTTCCTTTTAAATATTTACCTGTTTTCATTCATAAATTTATTCTTCTATTCGTGCAAACAACACACATGCACAATATTCAAAATAATAGCATTGCACAGGTTGACTTCATTCAGAAAAAAAATGAGAAAATTAAAAGGATGAATGAATGAAAATGAGTTGTCCCATGTCCAGACACTAACCAGTTACGAGAAGGGTAACAATGAAAGAAAAAATAATGGTGATGAGAGCCTGAGATTTTGCATGAATGAATGAAGGAAAGCGACTTTTCACAACATTTTTATATTTTAAATTAAACCGGACGCTCTAATTATATACTTTAAGGCTCTCGTTAGCCAGTGCACCATAATACACTCACGATATCATGCAAATCTAAAAATTATTTACAGGTGTACTCCAACATTTCCCCGTCGCATATTTGAGAAAAATACAGGCACAAGCATTTTAAAACGAGACGCACAGGAAGTGCCTTTACTACACTTTAAAAGGACAAAACCTGAATTAAAAACTTGAAATAACTGCCTGATGCTTATGATGTTTATGCTACTACTGTCAGCAAAGAGGGATAAAAGTTTTTTTCTTGGTGAAAGTCAGTGATGCGTGGGCGGTTGTGGTAGTACTAGTGGCAGGCAAAAGTTTTTTTATTTCTTAAATGGAACAGGTGCATATTGCATTTATTTTTCGGAACAGCAATATAACATGAGCAGCAGACTATTTCATTAATGTCTATGTACAATCTGAGTCAACAAGACAGGTTGAAGAAAAAGCAGATGAAGAGGTAAGGGAACTTTTCTAAATTTTATTTTTATGCTCTGGATAATGTTGCATCGCTGCGGCAGCAAAAAGACGGAGCAAGTGCCTGTCCTCCTCTGGTGCAGTTTCCTTTCTGGAGACACTCAAGTGGAACGATGATGATGAGGGATGATGCTGCTTCCATCCATACATATGTAATAATAATAATAATACTTGCTTTTTTACTGCTACTACTACTGCTCAAGAGTCAGCAGCAGAAGAGAAATTAGCGGAACCGGAGAACCATGGATCCTGTCTTGTCTTCTTGAATCAGCTGCCCTTTTCCTTCTCATCGTCATCATTGCATCGTCGGAAAAAAAGGACGCGCTCCTGTTTCTTTTACTGCTGGTTATAAATGCACACTTGTTTTTTCAGTCTTGTTTCCATCTTCAAATGATACCATTCCGCACGTTCTTATTTTCTCATGAGTCGCGTGTCCACTACTACTTTTTTTCTCGGTGCTTATTATTATTATTACTACAATCTACTTCTTAAGTTCCACCTGTTCTTTATCTTTGCTCAAATTCTCATAAAAAAGAAGATACTAGTTGCCGTGTTAGTTATTAAGTAAAACAGAGCATATTACGGCTCCTCCGCCTCCTCCTTCTTCCCTTTTTTCTTCCACATCACCACCATCTCATCATTCATTTCCCTTTATTAGCCAAGCAGTCCACGCGTTCCCTATTATCTATGCGCACACACCAACACCACTACCACCACCACACTACACGGTAGTAATAATAATCATTCATTGTCTTACGACAACTTGACTTGCCGTTTTTCTTTGCTGTTGTTATGTAATAATAATGCGCTCAAATGTCCAAAAATATTATTTGTGCTTGCGTTTATACATTTCCTTTTATTTTCTCTTCCTTTCTTCATTTTTTACTACGCTAAAACATCTCCTTTTCTTGGTCATTATTATTTCACGGTCCATTCACAAAATCAAGTCAAGCCACTATGTACGAACATACCACCACACGGAGGAGTCTCTTTAAACGCAAACTTTTTTTGCACCTGTTGTTCCTTTTTTATGTTATTTTTTTCATTCGCTTTTACACATTTTCTAATTACGGAAGGCTCATTTCCCCCTTTTTGACGGACAGGATGGAGGAAGTCATTTTTTTCTCCCAAAGAGGCACTTTGGCTTTTAATATTTTTTGCAATTTAAAATGTGATGATACTGCGTCATTCTTATCCTCTTTTTTCTTTGCCTGACCCTTTAAATTTTACCGTGTCAGTTTGCCCCAGTCGGTGAAAAACCCCTCCCTATAAAAATGTATTAAATTGTGTTTTGTTGTATATTTCCTATTCCTTCCAGCATAAGCATCAAATCATAACAAAGGGTACATAAGCTTTTAAAAGTAATATTCATTAACGAGGAGCTAATTTTAAGCTGACTGATGGTCTGTATAATACAAATACAAATACAAGTAACAAGTAACTCACCCTATTTTGAATTGTATGAAATTGTAATATGAATTGTATGAGTCCAACAGTTGCACAAATCTCTAACAATCTGCTCCGATGCAGCTCAAACAGTTGGGGTCTGACTAGGTACATGTTCAGTTTGAAATTTGTATATATTTTGAGATATTTATTTGCATGAGTTGCACAAATCTCTAAAAATCTGCTCCGATGCAGCTCAAACAGTTGGGGTCTGACTAGGTACATGTTCAGTTTGAAATTTGTATATATTTTGAGATATTTATTTGCATGGCCGCATGGGGCATGGCATCGGGGATCATTATCAATCCTCACTTGCAAAAATTCCCAGCGGAGGCATCTCTCCTAAGCAAAAGACTTACTACCGCCTGCAATAAATTATCAATGATGGTGGTATTATTACTACAGTGATCAGCATCATCATCGGTAAGAATCATATCGTGCTCGTCCTCCTCACCAATGCGCCTGAAATAAAAAAAAACCATGAAAGGGTAAGCATATCATCATCCAACCAAATAGTTCATAGAGTTATTTGTTACTACGTCATAAAATCGTTGCAGGAGGGATGCGCTTCTTCTTTTCAAAACTTTACGTGCTGTGTAGTAGTGGACTTGAGCATTATATTATTATTATTACATTATTTATTGCACATTTGCAACCAGACAAATTGTTATTATTATCATAGCGGATCGAAAAGTAATAAAATGAGCAGCTCATGCATGCTCACAAAAAGAAAATATGAAACTTGTTGCTCTTTTTTATAGCTTTTTAATCTTCGTCAGCATTCAGCATTTTTTTGGCAGAGTTCATGTCCTCTCTTTCTGTTCCTTCAAAATTCAATAATGCCGGTTTACGTTGTATTTAGAGAAAAAATGCAATGAAAATTGCAACAGCCTCGTGGTGATGATGTTGATGATGATGATGGCCATGATGATGATCGTCTCATAAATTTATTTTCAGGTTTATGATGATCACCAACATACCCTATGATTATAATGAGATATACTTTTACTATGGGACTTTTGAAATCCTCTTCATAATACTTTACAATAATAATATAATCTTAACCGCACTAATAATTGCCCTCCTGCTCCTTCGCTGCATTAAACACGAGCGAATTTTGTTCATACATATAGAAAAAATAGCAACAATAAAACAAGTCCGGTTTTTTACTGTTGCGCGAAGAAAAATTGGGTTCTCTACTGTAAAAACATAATGCCTGTGTGAATCATGAAAAAGAGACAGACAGGTACAAGTTTTATGATGAAAATGGTCAAATTCACGTGATCAAAAATTAGAAAAATATAAAAAGAGGAAGTGTATACCAAAAAAATTACAAACAAGAAGGGAGGTTCGTTCCTCATTCCATTTTCATCATCATCATCACCGTCAGTAATTCTAAAAATTGTGTGTTCATTTCAGGTTCAAACGATTTTCTCCTCAGAAGAAAAAAAAACATATCAGCAGGGGTAGCAGCAAAAACATCAAAAGTTGAGGATGGAGGATGGATGATAATAATAATAATGTGAGGATTCTAATATAGGACTACACAGACGACTGACCAAGCGATCAATGTGTGTGTGTAGGTGGCATGGTACGTTTTACGTATGTATATACGTGCGTGCGCCATAATTTCCACACTTTGCCATCATTTTTATTATGTTTTTTTCTGCCCATTATGAAAAAATGAGAAAAAGTGATCAGTTTCTTCTTGTCTGTCTAGTTGGTAGTGGTGGTGGTATGGTATGCCATGATGATGATGGGGATATGGGAGCCACCCTGTAAGTCTCTCTTACGATTGACTTGGGGGCAATTACGTGCAAGTATTGACCACTCCACGTTAATAATGTACAATTTCTTGTGATCATTATTATATTCTTCTTAAGGCATACGTGTAGACACACAGGTATACTCGGCGGATGATATAAAAGTAATCTACTATACGTACTGCGCTTTATTATATATTATTCGGTAGAGAAAAAATTGGACATGGTCACTGCTCCTTACTATTACTACCAACCAAACACCACCACCAACAAGCTCCCAAAAAACGCTGCTTCTGCTGCTGCTGCTGTTTTTGAACATGATGATAATGATTTAAGTAAAAGATAAATATAACTGGGAATGGGCAAAATTTTGCGTGAGTCTTGAAAATAAAATGTGCTCAAGTTTATATAAAATGTATACTTGCTATAAATCCAAAAGGTAGAATATATACAAGAGATGCATTATGTACTAGTTGTTTTGCTCACTCAACCGATATTTCGAAAACATTTGACCTCAATGTCAATGTACTCTATCTTCCTCCCTTTAGGGCTTGCTTTTAATACTAACTGAATTGAGTAAATGGTAAAAAAATATTAATACGCGTATACATAGGTATAAATGCTTTGAGTATAATAAAGTAGAATTAAAATGAGCTTATTACATGAAAATGTTGTTTTTCTTTTCTTGGCGTGTAAAAAATAGAAAAAGATAACAAAATACATTGTTTTATGCGTTATAATCATATCATAATAATAATGATCTTCTTGTGTCCACCAAATGTATTTTACTTTTCTGCTCGCTCACAGTAGCAAGAAGTAGTAGCAACACCAACACTTAAATTACGGCAATAGTGTCCATTTAAAAACATTATAAGCGTTTTTATTATTATTAGCTATTGTTGAGCAACGCATTTTTTATGATTGTTGTTGTTGTTGTTTCAGAAGGGGCAATTAAAGTCCCAAAATTGGGAGATATAGTATACAGAGAGAGAGAGAGAGAGAGAAAGAAAAAATTGGATTACAAGATCTACAAGCTTTTGAGGTCGAGTTTTATGTACTTTACTATTAGCAGCATAATAGCAAAAGTTGATGTGGTAAATAAGTTGCTGCTGTTTTGATGATTGTTATTTTTAACTCGTTCCTTTTTTCTCAACTCTTCTTGTATACCCATCTGTTATAAAAGTATCGCGCAATGATGGAAAATAATATACATATAATGATGATGATCATGATCAAGATTCAAGGGGATTCTAGTATAGTAGCATATTAATTTATTGTAGTATTTTCTGACAGCACACGAAAAAAATCTGCTACTGCTGCTACTTCTTTTAGAAGTGTGTTTGAGTGTTAGATAAAAAACAAGGGCTCCAATTAACCTGTAACATAGCGAAAAGTCAGTAGACTCGAAAGAGAAACAATAAAAAATCATGAAAAATAGCCGTCAGAGTAACAGTAGTGTGAATTGAAGTTGTTATTGTGGTTGTGTTATTATTGCGCATTGTTGCAATTCAACAATGACGCACGATTAAAATATATACGCGTCTGTTTATTTAGCCCATCTTATTAATATATTTTTGGGAATTTGGAGGGAATTTGAGATTAAGGCTGCTCATGTTAAAGTACTGTATATATGTTATAATGATGTTTTAATGAGAAATTATCATATCAAGATTATTTTTCATAGCTTGCATGCATAACAAGGCATACAATTTGTTTTCAAAAGGGAAACAATGTAAATACAATATTGCTAATATGCACTTCTCTTTCAGCTGAAGATTCTCGGTTCAGTTAACTTTGTTTGTGCACGTCAACATAAAAAAAAATCCGCAAAATAAACAAAACTATAAAATATTTGCGATTGAATGCATAAAAAACAGTAGTTCTATTAAATAGAAAGAAATTTAAATAGAATGCCGGTAGGATACTGACTTACCCCAAACGAACTAAATACATATAATATTAAGGCACCCTCAAGGGAAACCGCCATCATGTTAGTTAACTTTTTTTGCAATAATAATGTTGAAATTTCTTTTTTCTTGACTGCATATTACTTGATCTCTGCTTGAAATTTACGATTATTATGTTTTGATGTTAATTAAGTTGGTGCAACTTTTTAGGAGTTTTTTTGCAACTTACCGGCTCGAAATTCATATAAACAACCGATTCATCACATCTCAGCAGGAGTACACTAAACCAGCCATCTTCAAATTAAAACAGCATTTGTAGAATTAAGCAGTTAACACTACAGTATCATAATCTGGTGGATTGTTCTTGTTAAAAAATATTATTATTATTATTATATCCGTCGTTATTTATTTGTTGCAATCCTTAAATTTATAAAAATGCTCACAAGAAGATGAAGCAAACAGGTAGGGTTGGATTAACCTTACTTGCTTGTTTGTTTCCTCGTTATTTTATTTATTTTATTTTTATTATTGGGTTGTAATACCACCCTCCCCCACACCAAAGTCGAATTCAAGTGATGCTTACACAATTATTTAATGAAATGCAGAACAGGAGTACACTAAACCAGCCATCTTCAAATTAAAACAGCATTTGTAGAATTAAGCAGTTAACACTACAGTATCATAATCTGGTGGATTGTTCTTGTTAAAAATATTATTATATCCGTCGTTATTTATTTGTTGCAATCCTTAAATTTATAAAAAAGAAGAAGAACTAAATAGGTAGGGTTGGATTAACTTTACTTGCTTGTTTGTTTCCTCGTTATTTTATTTTATTTATTTTTATTATTGGGTTGTAATACCACCCTCCCCCACACCAAAGTCGAATTCAAGTGATGCTTACACAATTATTTAATGAAATGCAGAGAAAAAAGTAGTAATTAAAGATCCTGTTTTTTGTGCATTGTTATTATTATTATTATTTGTTAAGCCATATAAACATGTTGATCTTTTATTTTGAAAAATTTTAATTGGAATATGTTTCATTGTACAATTTAAACACTATACCGTTCTCGTTCTCTCTTATATAGACTTTGATTGTTTCAATGTTCTTGTTTTTCAAGACTTGAACATTATAAAAGATCCGTTTTACTGTATTCATCATCTTTCGAGTTTTGACACACGGCATCATAACGAAAAAATAATTTCAGAGTATGAAGAAAAATACTTCTTGTTCAATCTTTAAAGTACATTTTTTAATGCAACATATTTTACATTTTTATAGCGCTTCAAGAATAATGTTGCAGCAGCACCCACTTTTTTTTAGTAAAGTAGGTACATAACAGCAAAACATCAACCATGATGTTCATCATCAACAACGTAGTAGTATTTCAACGTTAGCTGAATACTAATTACCAGACTTTTTGACTCGAGGACTTTAATGGTACTACTGCTGATGATGATAATCAAAATAATGATGCAGTTAAATATAAACGATAGTTCATTCTTCTATACCTACCTAACTCTACCGATAAGCATTGGTATTAAAACTTACATATGCCTATTTATATACATCGTTGGTAAATCCCTTTTTTTCATTTTGCATTTGCGTCACACCATAAAATGCTCATGTTTGTGTGGCGAACTTTGGTAGTGGACTCTGCAAAAAACAAGAATTTCCCAACTTTTGTCATCTTTATCAAAACAGACATCACACAGAGTGGCATGATTGCCAAAAATATCATCTTTGTTTTATTTTGCTTGACTACTACTACCACCACCATACACCACACTAGCAGAAGAAAAAAAGCACAATATTTTAGTATTTTATACATATTATTATTATCATCATCAACATCAACATTCATCATAACAATGATAATTAGTCATTTAATTCGTCTTATTATTGTTTTCGTGTCTCAATTGCCTGATTTAATAGACTCACTTTTAAGACATGCTCACAACATATTATTGTGCAAAAAAACATCAGCCGAAAAAAAGTTGCGTGGTCATAGGCTGTTGAGCATAAATATATACATACATGCATAAAATAACAACAGAGGCCTGCTATTAGCACTACCACCACGTAACAACATTATTGGGTTGACTGATTAAAAAAGGAGTCCAACAACATAGTTTTTCTTCTAATAAAAGGATTCTAATCAGTGTACTACAATGCGCCAACAACATGGCCAGAAAGGGGTCGTTTTTAAGGGTCACGGATAGCAAGATATTGACTCAATAACAATGATTATTGATCACTGTGATGATAATCAAAAAATAGCCGACAGTTGCTAATACCTAAAGTAATAATAAATTGTGGTCAACGGTTTAAAAAAATCTAAATGGCAAGTCTAAAGGTCTAATAAAAACATACAAACACAAAGATCACATTATTCATAGTTTTTTTGGGGTTATGAGTAATTAAAATTTCAGGTTACGCGTACATTCATATAATGAATACATTTTTCTAGTCTTTAGATAAATATTATTATTGTTTTTATTATTGCTCTTCTTAAGGCTGCTGTTTGGTAAGACTTAATGAGTATTTACGTTGCTTAATAAGAAAGAAAGACAAGAAAAAAATGCGTGTATGTTTGGGTGCGATGAACGTGTGCCTTTTGATGAGTTTTATCATAATATCACACATTTCGTGATTGATAAGGTCAAAGCCACTTTATGTGTTGAAAAGTGTGTTGTTCAAATGTAGTGAGGCCAGTAAGGGCATAGGCACGTATTATGCAAGCACCAATTAATAATACCATTTTTATCACTTGACTTAAAGTTTAGAGATTATTGAGGAGCATTATAAATTATTATAAAGGGATACCAAAGTATATATACCTAGTAGGCACACATGCAAAGCTACTAAATTCTCATCATGATGATTTATGAATGGCAGGTGAAATGTATTGCTTGAAAATTACATTAATGTGGTGTATGGATATTTGGCAAGGTCCTTGTCCCCTTCTTTTTTTACTCTTGGCCATTTTATACTTTACGATCCTTTTTTAAGTTTTTATCCTACCACATTATCTAAACGACCAAAGAGTAAAGCCGAAAATATTATTATTATTATCAAGCTTTTTATTCCTTCATTAATGGCTTGACTTGAGCTTCAACTTTTAGTGATACTTTCTGACCATGATATTTTTATTTTACTTTTTCCTACCCGACAATAGCTGAATGAAGTTTTGAGTAGAAATGAGAAAGAAAATCAGAGCATTGTACTCTTCATTATATTTTTATTAAGCCCATGCATTTTTCATACTGACTTTTTCATTGTTGTTATTTGTGTGCACAGAATTCATTATCATTTTAAAAACCGTCGCGTGATGCATTATTATTATTACAAGAAGCACGGCACCTAAAAATACCTTTTTGAAAGAAAAGAAAAATAAATTCAATTCAGAGTTTTGCTCCTTCTATCTTTCCATTCTTGTTGTTTTCGTCAAGATGGTGGTAGAATTTATCATACGTAACATCGTCATCACCATGAGCATCATTGCAGCAGTACAGCATGATGATGTGCTAAATAGAGGACACGCGATCAAAAAAAGAAGAAAAAAAAACGAAGAAAACACCTGCCTGTCCTCTTGAAACTTTAAAGGATCGCGTTTCAAGATTTTGAAAACAGGTAGCATTAATGGTTGTAGCACAAGTCAACTTTTTTTCAAGGAGTTTTATACACCAGATAAGACGGATTTAAAATGCCAAGACGCATTTTAAAAAAGTCGTCGTGTAATGTCCATGCAATCCCGTCCCTGTTAGTTGCTCCTTTCTGTGTACGCTCACTTTTTACGTCACTCAATTCAACGATAATTGCCAGTTTTTTCATTCTTTTTTTTAAAAAAAAACTGCTTTTTCTCTTTCAAAATAATAATAATGATGATGATAAACTGCTACCATCCATTTTATAGTACCACAAAAACATGAATAGGATTGTTGTGGCATTTTTTTCTCCCTGGTACTGGTACCATAAAACATTGTATCTATTCTCCTTTCTCTTTAAAGTATCTTGCTCTAATGGAGACTTTGAAGTTGAATAAGAGATAGGAGTCTGTATATATACTGCAGTGTGCTATAGCATTTTTTCTCCTTTTTTCTAACTCTTCACTTTGATAATAGTGATCATCTTGTTCACTTCATCATCATCATCATCTTGGTTTTCATGTCATGATGAAGAAAGAGCAGGTGTTTTCATGAAAAAGAATAGGATTGTTGTGGCATTTTTTTTCTCCCTGGTACTGGTACCATAAAACATTGTATCTATTCTCCTTTCTCTTTAAAGTATATTGCTCTAATGGAGACTTTGAAGTTGAATAAGAGATAGGAATCTGTATATACACTGCAGTGTGCTATAGCATTTTTTTCTCCTTTTTTTCTAACTCTTCACTTTGATAATAGTGATCATCTTGTTCACTTCATCATCATCATCATCATCTTGGTTTTCATGTCATGATGAAGAAAGAGCAGGTGTTTTCATGAAAAATCATCCTCAGTTTCTTTTTCAAGTCAACCAGTTTTTCATGATGATGCTGCTGTTGGGTTGTGTAAAAGTTTTTCAGCAGCTTGAAATCATTTTGAGTATTTTTTTCAAAAAGGATAATCATGCAATGCAGCAACTTGAAGAGGGAGATTCATCTATATATATATATTCCTCCCATTCGTTATAAAGTTTTTTAGTCTTTTAGTATTATTATTTTGTTGGTGGTGGTAATGATGATGATCATTATTATTATTATTTTTGTAGTGGTTTTGTTGTTGGGTAGGAATGAATCTGAGAGTTTGGTGATGAACAAGTCCTGTTTTTATTATTCGTTTTATTCCTGCATTTTCATTTTATAAAGCACAGCGTAAGCAAACCAGCTAGCAGCATCCATTCTATCATCAGCACACCTGCTTGTTAAGTTCACTTTATAACTTGTATTATTATTTTTAAGCAAATAGTTGTAAAAATGATGCCGATGAAAGAGTTCCAAGATGAAAACGAGACGGGAAGAAGATGGTAGTAAGGAAAAATAAGAAAATGCAGAGAATAATTTTTGCATTACCCCCACTAAACAAATAATAAGAAACGAGTTGATTTGAGCAAGTTTTTTTTTGTAAAATTCTCTTCAACAATCTACCGTCTATGTACCTATATCAATTTATTGAAAATTATTTTAATATTACGGGCACGTGCCATTCCTACGCAAGATATTTTGTAAGTTTTAAGAAAAATAAGTACCTAGTAATAAAAAAGTAAATTCTGGTGTCTACCATTTTTATGTTCAACTTTAAACTGTCTAAACAACACAGCAAATAACAAAATTTTATTTTTCAAAATATATTTGACGATCACATCAGCAGTAGTTGTTGCAGCTGGCATTTTATTACCCATCATCATCAAAATAATAATCATATCTATCTGAGATGCATTTTGTTCGCACATCTTCCAAAGCTACGTGGCGGTAGACAAAGTAATGTATAGCCATAGGGGAAATTTTGCTACTGTACTTGTCATTTAGATAGACTTTTATTCGGGAAATACCTGATACAGAGCAATGCTAATAGTGAAATTGGGAATTTTTCAAGGAGGAAGCGTACTGATGATGATGATGATGATACTGATGATCAGGTAAGACTATTAAGGAAAAGTTGCAAAAAAACCAAATGTGTGGTAAGGTACGTCTTCAAGGCGGCGCTTAAAACCTGTATTTTCTCATCTACACACTGTACTCAACAGTGAATAAAAGCGTGCTGATGATCATGATGATGATGAAGAAGATGATGACGTGCTGCAGTACGGTACGTGTAAAACTACTCAAGTAGCATTTTTTGTCAGCAGACAAGCATCAGGTTTTGTGCTATGCCTCGCCTTCAGTGATTCACTTGGTGCACAATAATCCAATCAAGCGTCGACGCTGAGCTTGGTGCTGTTGAGTGAATGAGGAAAACGTGAGAATTTTGAAGCAAGAGATTCCATCCCATTTTCAGTCTCATTATTATTACTTGAGCAAAGTAAGATGCAAGAAGATGTGATGTGTGAATACATTGTAATAATAGCATAACAGCAACAATATTATAGAAGATGAGCGAGCACAAGCACCAAAAAAATGAACATTTAGATGAGATGGTACGATGAAAAAGTGCATTTTATGCGTAAATGGGCACCAGAACCCAAAACTCCTTTTTAGATGAAGTTCTTAGACCAGACCAAAGCCAAAAAAACGTTTTTATTCCACGCTGCAATGAAAATGCCCTTTTAGTTCAGTCAGCACATTTATTGTATGATTGTATAATGCACAAGAAATGAACATTTAGATGAGATGGTACGATGAAAAAGTGCATTTTATGCGTAAATGGGCACCAAAAACCAAAACTCCTTTTTAGATGAAGTTTCTTAGACCAGACCAAAGCCAAAAAAAACGTTTTTATTCCACGCTGCAATGAAAATGCCCTTTTAGTTCAGTCAGCACATTTATTGTATGATTGTATAATGCACAAAAATAACTTAATTTCTATTACGTATTACCTTGCATAATTATTATTGTAACGTATAAAAAATTGAGGAAAAAAGATGCAACGAAAGAGAGAGAGAGAGAACGAAGAAATGTATATTTATTTTATTTAATGTACTTTGCTCGCATGCACCATCCTGAGTCATTCATAATTTTCATAATAGACAAAGAAACAGAAAGCAAATAAAAACTTTAAAAAAGAAGGAGATGGAAAACTGTATTTGAAAAATCCACTTCTTTTTGCTCGTGAGTTTTTTTCTTTACTCCTGCTCACCATTCTTCCTTAAAAGATAAATGATAATTTGTGAACAAAAAACATGCTAATCATGTTTGCATGGAATAAAAAAAGTATTTGTCTGGAGCAGGTGCTGCTGAGTACATTCACATAAATAATGATAACAGAGCCAGTCGTAAAATTAATACTGGTAAATAATAATAATAAAATAACGTATCAATTGTATAAAAATCAGTCATGTCATCTTGCTCACGTCAAAATATTGGACAGTCATTAATGAAGACTGACTAAATGCAATAGATAAGAGTAGGGGGTCGTCCGTCAACAAACTCGTTCTTTTACCATCGTCGTCATCATCTTCAACAGCGTTTTTTTACAAAAAGAAAGCAGCAACAAAAGGATTTTCATCGCTTACTGAAAATTGAGAAAAAGTTTTCTTGGTATTATTTTTTTCTTACAAAAAAAAGAGAAAATGCAGTAATAATTTTAACTGAATAATAATGGAAGCTGGAATTCTAATGGTACTTTTCAATTGAAACTTTCACGTGTAATTTGTAAAATGAGAAAACGGAACTGAAGCTGAAACAAAAGAGACCGACCCATAAATTTTCTCCGTGATTTATTTATGCACAGGCATTGCCATTCCATTTTTCTGCTTGGAATTCCTGATTCCTCAAAGTCACAAAGCCAATGGATTTTTTCAGGATGGCTGGCTGTCTGTGCCGAAAAATGTATTTCTTTCGTTTGTATTGCATTTATACGGCCAAGTCATAGTACAAGTTGTACTGTACAACTTCCGTTCACGTAGCATTACTACAAGATTTATTGCTTCTTTGTAAAATGTAGCAAAGTAAATAAGTACACAGATAGGAAATTAGAATAAATAAATATTTTCCATCATGTAGGACCCACCGTGAATACGTAAACGGAGACAAGACCTTGTTTTACGGCTCTATCCATCTACTAATTTTGGTAGGAACATATCATGATGATGATCATGATCACGCCGTAGTAAGCTCCATCCATCCATGCCTGAAACTGAAAAGAATTCGGAATTTTTGGAATGTCTGACGTTTTCAATGTGATCAGTCAACTAACTGACTGTGCTACGGCAGATCATTAATTTATTGGACCCATATGATCATTGCTTGAAAGAAAATCTGATTTCAGACAGGATTTCATGAAAAAAGGAACTGAGAATGACGCTGCACAAGCTGTTTCGGCTTATCATGCGAGGTAGGCGAATGATATATAAATGAAACGTAGTAGTAAATTGCAATAAAAAGGAAGTCAAGTTAAAAGGGTTGAAAAATATAGAGGAAGTCGAATCCACATCCAAAACGCATTTTATAAAATCTCAAAAATAAATTTTACTGTTGTTGTGTACTTTGCTTCCATTCTACTTTAGCTAGAATTAACATTACAATGAAAATTTTATCTACAAAAAATATATTATGCAGTGTAACAATCACAGTCACGTGAAAAATTAAGAATGACGAATAAAACGTGAAATAAATTTTACTGTTGTTGTGTACTTTGCTTCCATTCTACTTTAGCTAGAATTAACATTACAATGAAAATTTTATCTACAAAAAATATATTATTCAGTGTAACAATCACAGTCACGTGAAAAATTAAGAATGACGAATAAAACGTGAAATGTAAATATATACATTTATATATAAATATATAACGTTGACAAAATAAAACCACGTTTTTATCAAAAAGCAATATCCTCGAAAATCGTATAATCTTCAAATATGAATATTATATTATAAAAAACAAGCTGTGTACGCATTTTTTTCTGGGTTAAGAAAAGGGATGAATGAGTTTTGTGAATGGAGTAAAGTGAAGGGTTTGGCTGTTGAGGGTTGACTGTTGTTGCTGGCTTTTTTGATTCATGTTTGTTTACTCTTTTGCATGTCATTGCGACTTTACTTGACACTACATAATAATAAATGGCAGGTAGCAAGAGAGGCAGAGACGAGAACAGTGTATAAAAAAAACTAGTTGTATTAAAGGGGTAGCTAGACAATATATATTTTAAACAATCTCAATCTATTTTTTTCGTTCTTCTCGTACCTGGCTTTCTCGAAAAGCGGATGCAAGTAATTGCTACAGACAGAAAGAATAAGTGTAATGTTGTTGGTGGTGGTGGTAAAAGGGTAGTGGTTGATGTTGGAAAAGAATGCATAATATAATATACTTTTTCATATAACTATATAAGTGCATACTCATCATCATCACAATCATCCCCATCATCATCAAGATAAGGAGAAAATATAACACGTTTACTCGACTAGAGCAATGCTGCTGCTGATAATGTGATGATGCGGGAGAAACCCTTTCAGCAATGAAATGAATGAAAATGAATGAATGGATGATATTGGTAGACTGTGAGTAAAAACCTCGCAGACTCATTTCCCATGCACAGTTGAAGCAGCATTCTAAAAAAATTCAACAAAACGGAGGAGAGAAGAGGAGCAACCACAGAACAGGAACAGGAGACTTGAAACTTTTGCTGTCTTGTGGTTTGGTTTCCTCCAGTCACTCATCAGCATACTCAAAATAAAATAACAATATTTTTACATGTTGATGTTGCTCCTGTAGGGCTGTGTTTGTAGCGAGTCATCATGCGGCGAGGAAGAAGATAGTGATGATGATGAGAATTTGATGATGATAATGATGAATTTTGCTGTGTGGTGGTGTGAGCAATTCAAATCGATGAACAACTCGAAATAAAGGCCACCATCATTGAAGATCATGTAAAATGATCTTGTAACAAGCACGAGCTAAACTGGCTCAGCTGCAGCATCTCAGGAAGAAACAAAACGCCGCAAAGGGGTAGTCAAAAAGGAACCGAGACAAGAAGAACTACATGAGTACTTTTAGAGAAAATATATCAAGTGCAGGCGACAGAATAAAGTTGTTTTAAAGGGATCACAACACATCACATCACAGGTACTTGTTTTAAAGTTAACCAGCATGAATGTCTACGTACAACTCGACCATCATCAAACACAATTCATAAAAAAGATGAAGTGAAAAACGAGCTGTTGTTGATTATAACAGCGTCGTAGGGTTGATGGAGGTGGTTGTGATGTGATGTGCTATTAAATTATTATTACCGACTGACGCACATTAAAAAGCCGATGATCATGATGATGATGATGAGTAAGGTTGACCTGAGCGTCTCGCTCTGTGGGCACATAACACATGCTCAAGATCACAGGTAGTTGAGAAAAACTTGTGCCTGCTCATACTACATGTGCTGTTACACCTGCAAATGTACAAAATTTAACAGCTTGCCTGACCAAGTCAGACTGACTTTCTTCCTGTCTTTCTTTTAAGCCTCATGTAAAGCCCTTTTCAGCAAAAAAATTGTGGAAATTTATATATATATATATATTAGAGGTGCCATTACCATTTCCCATCCGAGAAAATGATGTTAATGATGATTATATGATTATCATTAAAAAAACTGAGCAAGAACAAGATAATGATGAGTATTGACTTGGCTCGTGCTAACCACACGCAGGTATAAAAAAAATAATCAAGAAAAAATTATTTTTTTCTCCAACAACGGGTTGCATTAATAATACTGTAGAAGCGAGAGATCAGGCCAGGTGGCACCTAAAAATTAACACATTTTTAAAGGTATACATTAATCGAGAGACTAAGGATGACTTTGAAAACTCATGTCAATCCTTTTGATCTCGACGCCAGAGCCGAATCCAAGAAAAAATTAGCTAGATACCATGTAAATTCTATGATAGGCACACGCGTACTTTTTTACCTGTTGCAGACACAAAGCTAGATGATGATACTCTCATAAAGTTGTGTTTGATAAAAAGTAAGAAAATTTTTACTTGTACATTTTTGATCATGTTCTCTGATTTCATATGGCTAGATTTATTGTGATATTGTGAACAGCTGCTGCTCCTGCTTATTTTTTTATCGTTCTTGTTCTTCATTTTCATCTTTTTGGTTATCATTATTAGTACTGTCTTATTAGTGGTGTTACATATTGGCTTGGTTGATGATACAGCTGCCACACGGCAGACCAACACCGTATAAATTGTTCTGCTTCTCATTTGATGTGGCTGACGCGACTCGTTCTTGACTCTGTGTAATAAAGACGCATCAGCATTTAAATGTGAACTTTTTTATATGCCAATGCAGCAGAAAGAAAAGCCAAATTACTTCATCATCAAAAGTAGAATGTCTTGTACAATTTTCTTCTGTTCCCTTATGACGAGCCAACAAAATGTGTCTATGAAAAACTGTGTAGATGATGATAATAATAGACAAACTTTGCAACTGACTTTGTGAAGCTGATTTTTGATATTGTATGATGATCATTATTTATTTTTATATA
>JAANSP010000881.1:0-17998 GCA_036850745.1 Homidia socia
GGATTGGGAAATCAAGGTAATTGTGTTGAAGATAATGGAAAGGAAACAGCATTGAGACTACTATCCAGAATTGAAAAAATGGGATGTGTCGATTCGCGACTCCAATGGATGTATCTACTGTTGATAGGACTTTCGTCGGAAGATATTTCTACAATACAATTGAGCGGATTGACTAGCTTTACAACTCGATTTCTTAGAGAACTAGTATCATTTTTTGGCATAACATTTAAATTGAAAGAAAACCAGCAAGGAATTGTGGCTACATGTGTTGGAATAGGCTTTGTCAACTACAATATGAGAATCGGCTAGTTTTATTTTTATGGAGTTTTCATCCGATAGTGAAGTTTTAGAAGAATGGACTTGTGAGACAGACCAAACCGGATACATCAAAAGTAGACACGAATTGGACATTGAAAAAGACGAATCATCATATTCTCAAGTTACCAAGGTAGAAGACGACACGGTGATTTCCGAGTTGGGGACAATAGACAGTATTGTCGATGACAAATACATTGTGGTCAAAAGCCATACGAAAATCCCAGTTCTGGATATTGGAAATTTGATATTATTGGAAAACAGACATGTTTTGGGACGTATTGTAGATGTTTTTGGACCAGTAACTTTGCCAGTATACACTACGATATTAAATGAAGCCAACAAAAAGATACTTGAAAGGCTTATGGATGGGGACATTGAGAAGGACATAAATTCAAGACTTGAACAGGCACTGATTCCCGTGTTTTACATCAGTAACCAAGTGACCAATGTGGATATTGGACAACTTGAACGTCAAAAGGGATCCGATGCATCCAATCTGTATGACGAAGAGATCGACAGGTCGGAAATGGAGTATTCAGATGACGAAGCTGAGCGGAGAAGCAAATCAAGGCATTTTGATTAATAAAAAACATGAGAATACTTGGTTGTATTGGAATAGGTGAGAGGACCTTTATTGAGCAAGGAGTTGAACAAAACATACGAATAGATGGGAGGACAAGACATGAACAGAGAAAACGTAGAATCACGTTGAATGTACTCCCCAATGCTCTTGGATCGGCTATTGTTACTGTGGATGATACATTCGTTTTGGTAGGAATAGGTGCATCAATTGAGATTCCATCAGTAGACAATCCAGAGCAAGGACTTGTTAGTATCCATATCAATTATTCAAATGGTTTTTTGGATAAGCAAGAATTGAATGACAAAAGAACAGATATCACGAGTGTGGTATCTATGCTTGTAGACTCTTCGTTTGTCGACCTAGGGCAGTTGTTGATTGTTTCTGGACAGCAATGCTGGAGACTTGATATTGATGTCCTGGTGCTATTTGACGGAGGAAATGTGATTGAGGCTTGTTTTTCAGGCGTTAGAGCATCTTTGGTTTCTCTAAAACTCCCCAAAGTGCATTGCAGTAGAGATAGTGCAGATAATGTTCTTGATTTGACGTTGAGCAACAATGATAATGACATGTGGAAATTGAATTTGGCCAATCTCCCATTCTTGGTATCTGTTTTCAAAATTGGAAATGGATTTGTTCTAGATCCTTCCCTTGAAGAAGAAAAATGTTCGGGTTGTGTGATCCATTTGATTGTTGATTCTAATGGATATGTCGCAAGGATGATCAAGACCGGAACCGAGACGGTTTCATTGCAGGAATTGGAAGAGATAATGGTTCTGGCATCCACCATCGGAAAAACATGTGTAGATAAGGATATTTCTACAGTTTCAGCAACGAAAAGCAACACAAATCTTTTGGATATATTTATCGGCTAGATCTTAGCAAACTAGATCCTGACATTTCTTTGGGAATAGGCAATTCCATGTATTCTAAGATGGTTGGTGCCACATCACAGAGAGACCCTGGATTCAGGCCAACAGTCTTGTCGGAAACTATAAATGGAACGGGTGCAGTGGTATGAGCCGTATGTGGTCTTCCTTGCTCATCTACCATTTTTTCGGCATTTCCATGATCCGAAGTAATAAAAAGAGTGTATCCATGGTTCTTGCAACCCTCATAAATAATTCCGATAGCCTGATCAGTTTTCTCTACTGCCTGGATTGTGGCATTGTAAGATCCAGTATGTCCAACCATGTCTGGGGGTGCCAAATTGCACATGACAAATGGAAATCGTCCCTCACTCATTTTTTGAACAACTGCTTCGGCAACCTGGAGACAGCTCATTTCCGGCAATAAATCATATGTAGGAACTCGCGGTGACGGAATCAAATGTCGATCTTCTCCTACAAATGGTGGTTCCCTTCTCCCATTAAAGAAAAATGTGACATGGGGATATTTTTCTGTTTCAGCAACATGTGATTGCCGAATTCCTTGTTTGGAAAGCCACTCGGCCAAAACATTTTCCATTTCTTGCGGTGGAAATATCGACTTTATCCCGAATTCATTACTGTACTGTGTCATGCTCACCAAATTCAAATTTACATTGACTAATCTATTCGAATCAAATGGTGGTTTCCCAAGTAACGCCAGCGTAATTTGTCTCATTCTATCACTACGATAATTGAACAAGACTACCGTATCATTGTCCACCAGTATTGATTCTCTTTCAACAATAATCGGTTTCAAGAATTCGTCGGTTTCTCCTCTTTTATATCTACTGTAAATTTTTGATAGTACCACATCCAAAGAATTGTCTACAAATTCTCCTTTTCCTTGTACATAGGCATCGAGTCCTATGCAAGTACGCTCCCATCTTTGGTCACGATCCATGGAATAATATCTTCCAACAATAGTTCCCAATTCCCCATAATTTTCTCGATGGATGAAATCATACAGGCATTTCACGTATTCGGTACAACTTTGGGGTGAAGTGTCACGGCCGTCAGCAATAAAATGCACAAAGGCTTGATGAATTCCATTAGATTTTGCTAGTTTCAATAATTCAAACAAATGGTCAATATGTCCATGTATCCCACCATCCGAAACCAACCCGAGAAAATGAATTCGATTGGTTTGTGTTGCGCAATCAAACGCATATCTGAGATTTGGCTGATTCTTGAGACTTTTGTTCTCTATTGATTTTGCTATTCTAACAATGTCTTGGTAAACAATTCTTCCAGCACCAATGTTCATGTGTCCTACCTCGCTATTTCCCATCAATCCTTCTGGAAGGCCAACGGCTGTCCCATGTGCAGTCAAAAAAGTGTATGGCCCAGCTTCCATGCCATCTGGATCCATGAAGCCTGTCATTGTAGGGGTCTTTGCATTTCTTATGGCATCATATTTCACGAGGTTTTCATGGTATTGTTTATCGGTAGATGACTGTTTCGGTATATCACTAGATGGCGAAATTCCCCATCCATCAATAACAATCAAACAAGCATTTTTCATGAGACCAGGTTTTTTTAAGAATGAAAGTAAATGTCATTGAGGATCAGAAACGAGTCCAAATTCCAATAGACACCAATCCAAAAGTATTATCGTGGAAATTTTCCGAAATCAAACTATCCAACCCCACACTACAGGCTGTAGAAGAGGAATTTGGGTTCAATACAATGACCAACGTTCAAGCCAAATGCATTCCATATGCATTGGCAGGCCATGATTTACTTGTATCGGCCAAGACAGGTTCAGGAAAAACGTTGGCATTCTTGATTCCAGCCATCGAACTCATGTATAGAACCAAATACAAACCAAAAAATGGGACAGGAGTTGTTATTATTTCACCTACTCGAGAATTGGCCATTCAAATTTTCGATGCCACCAGAAGGTTATTTAAATACCATTCACAAACATATGGCATAGTTATTGGAGGATCCAGCCGAAACCCCGAAGTAGAAAAGCTAGAAACAGGAATAAATTGTTTGATAGCAACGCCTGGAAGACTGTTGGATCATTTGCAGAACACTCGGAAATTTGTAACCAAGAATCTAAAAATGCTTATAATTGATGAAGCCGATAGGATTTTGGAGGCTGGATTTGAAGAGGAAATGAAGCAGATCATCAGAATACTATCCAAAGAAAGACAGACATTGTTATTTTCAGCTACCCAGACAACCAGAATTGAAGAGTTGATCAGCGTGTCATTCAAAAACCGGCCAATGTATATCAATGTAGATGGTGGTAACAAAATAGCTACTAATGAAGGACTGGAACAGGGATATGTTGTTTGTTCATCGGATCAACGATTTCTGCTTTTATTTTCGTTTTTGAAAAGAAATATGGACAAGAAAATGATTGTATTCTTTTCATCGTGTAATTCGGTCAAATTCCATTCGGAACTACTGAATTACATCGACTTGCCAGTACTAGATCTTCACGGGAAACAAAAACAGAATAAACGGACATCTACATTTTTCGAATTCATCGAAATGGAAAAGGGAACACTGCTATGTACCGATGTTGCTGCACGTGGATTAGATATTCCAAAAGTAGATTGGATTATTCAATATGATCCACCAGACAATCCCAAAGAATATATTCACCGAGTTGGAAGAACGGCACGGGCTGGAGGAACGGGGAGAGCATTGTTGTTTTTACTATCCACTGAAATTGGATTCCTTCGATATTTGAAGCAGGCCAAAATCCCATTGAATGAATACGAATTTCCTGCTGGAAAAGTGGCCAACATCCAGGATCAATTGGAAAAATTGATGGAAAAGAATTACTACTTGAACAAGTCGGGAAAAGAAGGTTTTGTTTCATACATTCAGTCATATGCATCCCATTCATTGAAGAACATATTCAATGCAAATGAACTAGATATTTCAAAGGTAGCCAAATCCTTTGGATTTTCATCACCTCCAAATGTCCATATCCAAGTAGGATCATCGACAAGCAAAAGCAAGAGACGCATGGATAGAATAAATAAATAATTGAGTAATGGCAGGGGCTGGATCTTTTGTCAGATCATGTCTGATAGAAAAACGAAATTGGGTGTAGGTGTTAAAAAAGATGAGAATTTCGGGGATTGGTATACTCAAGTATTGAACAAGGCAGAAATGATGGATTATTCGAATGTTGGTGGATGTTATGTCATGAGGCCATGGAGTTTTTATATATGGAAAAGCATCCAAAGATTTTTGGGGACCAAACTCGAAGAGATGGGGATCCAGGATGCATATTTTCCACTGTTTGTCACCAAATCGGCATTGGAAAAGGAAAAGAAACACATTGATGGGTTTGCCCCCGAAGTGGCATGGGTGACTAAATCGTAAGCGTTTGAAGTGAATAATTGACTTGTATAGAGGCGATTCGGAATTATCAGAACCCATTGCAGTCCGACCCACATCTGAAACCATAATGTATCCATTCTATTCTACATGGCTTCAGAGCTATCGAGACTTGCCGTTGAAATTGAATCAATGGGCCAATGCAGTTAGATGGGAGTTCAAACACCCTCAACCATTCTTGAGATCCAGGGAGTTTCTTTGGCAAGAAGGACACACGGCATTCTATACTCGCGAGGAAGCCGATCAAGAAGTTTTGGCCATTCTAGACCTTTACGAACAGGTTTATGAAGAATTGTTGGCAGTTCCTGTGATCAAAGGGACCAAATCGGAAAATGAGAAATTTCCAGGCGGATTGTACACTACTAGCATTGAGGCGTTTATTCCAGAATCCGGCCGAGCCATACAGGCAGCCACCTCACATGCTCTAGGACAAAATTTTTCTAAAATGTTTGACATTCCAGTTGAGGGTAGAACTGGGGAAAAATCGTTTGTATGGCAAAATAGCTGGGGGTTGACAACGAGATCCATAGGAATAATGGTAATGATTCATGGGGATGATAAGGGTCTTGTTTTGCCTCCACGTGTGGCATCAGTGCAGGTTGTGATAGTTCCATGTGGGATCAACAAACATGGTTCGGGTGAAGCTCGTGAATTTTTCAATAATGTCGACAGAATCGCCGATACATTGATAAAAATCGGACTGAGAGTGTTCAAAAACACTAGAAAAGAATATAGTCCTGGATGGAAGTACAATCATTGGGAATTAAGGGGCGTGCCGATCAGAATCGATATCGGACCCAGGGATCTGCAACAGGGGCAAGTACAGCTAGTCAGAAGAGATACATTTGAAAAGATTCCGGTTCCTCTCGAGAGACTTGAAGATACCATTCCACGGATTTTGAACAACATACATGACTCTCTGCTCCAAAAAGCAAAGATCAAGTTGAATGATCACATTGTCAAGGTGGAGGTATGGGACGAGGTAAATCCTACTCTTGATTCCAAAAAGCTTGTTTTGATGCCATGGTGCCAGGATGTGTCATGTGAAAAATCTATCAAGGAAAGAACCACAAGGAAACTCGAAGGAGAGTTAGCAGATGATAAGGCACCATCGATGGGTGCCAAATCCATATGTACTCCACAAAACCAACCCAAGTTAATCGACAGCAAATCGTGCCTAGCGTGTGGGAACCCGTCTAGCTCGTTTACTCTATTTGGGAGGAGCTATTGATTCTACCAATAAAGGTTGAATTCTCTCGTAGTATGATTGGTACAAGATTATTTTAGATGTGAACTCGCAAACGTGGCTGAACATGACCGAGGGCGCACTAATCGTAGATACGTTGTTCGTAGAGCAAGAATGTCTGAAGTTGTACATCCACAGCTGCTTTGGTCTTGTTGGAATCTTCTTTTCATTTGGATTGATAAAGGGATTGTTTGACTGGTTTCACCATACTCTCAATTCTCCCTTGATAGTCATCCATCAAAAATGGCACAACAAAGTGTTTTTCAATATGGCTAGTGTCATAATGGGATCACTCCATGGGACAGATTACAAAAGGGTTCCATATTGGATTTCTCTTCTCCACCTAATAGCATCGATGCTTTTGGGGTTTGTATCTCTATCATCCGAACCACTAAAAGCGACGGGCATACTAAAAGTATTGTTGATGCGAACCATGACTGTTTTCTTTCTGTGTGGATATGTTCTTCCATTTTATCTAGTGGTTTCTGCTTGTATTGAATTGTCCGATTTATGGGGCACAATTGGGACCACGACGCTGAATATGTTTTTCTTGGCTACTTATGGTATTGGATTGTGGATATCTTATCAAATCATCAACAGCTATGGTGCTTTACATAATACAACTGTCCTCCTGAGAATGTTGCCTAATTTGGTAACCATTACTATAGGGGCCTTTGTATATAGACGCACCTAACCATAAATCCACATGATCAAGTCTTCCAGTATTGGACCCATTTATGAACAGTTTCCATCATTTGAGGAAACAAGGCGTTGATACTTTCGTCCATGAGATGTTTCAGTTGTCGAATGGCAGTTTCCTCATCCAAATCTATTTTGAATCTGTCGGCAAGGAACTTTTGTGGGATATCAAAATGTAAAGATAACAATCTATAGAAAAGGTGGTAATGTTTTCTCAGGACAAGGTATACTACCACACATTGATTCATAAAAATGTTCAAGAAGCATTGGTCATTACCATTTGCTTGATCTTTTAGCACTTGGACCATTTCCCGACAAAGCTTCATGGGTGGGGGGAACGGTTTAGGATCTTTTCCAAGAATATATCCGAAATCCACATGAAACAATTGCCCTGTAGGCGAAATGAGAAGATTGTCGAAATGTCTATCACCTATCCCTAGCAGAAATGTAATGATACAATACCCTGCACAACTTTTGATATAGTTATTGAGAATCGTGGGATTAATGACTGATTCCACTGTTTTTGGGTCATTTGGAGCACATAGTGTGATGAGATATTTCGACAGATCCTTGTACTGATCAAATATTTGAGACAGCGGGGTCCCTTCAACATATTCTACTATTCCAAAATCCGGTGCGATCAAAACAACATTATAATAAACCAACGACATGTCCAATAGAGTAGACTTGAGGATTGAATCGCTGATTTGAATTAGTTGTGTAATAATATAATCTTGTTTGAGATCATCTTTTTTGAACAACATGGAATAAGAATGCTCATGCGATCCTTTGAATGTCAATTTTATAGGTTCGGATCTACTTTTGAAACATGTGATTGATTCCGATTCTAATCTAATGAGTGGAGAAAACGGGTGATAAGGAAGTGGCATCTGATCAATACGGATAAATTCTTGTCGAGATTCGAGCTGTAGTTTTAACTGGCCGATCTTTTCATATCTGTTCATTCCCATTGTTCCCAACTCGTCCAAAATATCTTTCAATGATGAAATCAGAGATATTTGTTGCTCCAGAGAATACAAAGTCTCGGGTTTGTACAGATTTATATGGTGAATGAAAGAGTTTAGCGTGGATGCATATTTATCTGATTCATCTGATCGAGAAACCAGTATCCAGTGAAATTTGATCGAAAGGGAAACATATTCTGAGCATTTATGAATCACACATGCTGTTAAATCACCAAATCCATTGGTATGGACCAACTCCACAATTTGGTACAGGTACATTTCCCATTCACATGAGGTCAAAAGCCCAAGTCTCTCTACCATGGCCTCCAAATTTTCCGAATTGGATGCAAGGTCCAATAATTCAACAATAGTATTAGACTTGGAATGGTTTTTGTTACTGGAAAGCGGGTGATTCAGTAGTTTCAGAAAGTTGGGATGATTATTTGGTATTTTGAAACAGGTTTCCCTATTGTTGAGGAATTCTATCAGGACAATCTGATTCTGATTACCAACCATGCCTCTAACCAGACTTTCCCGGATATTTTTGACTGCGATTTCATCTTTCCATCTAATACTACCTTCTGACAGATCACTCCATATCGGACCATGTTTTCCATTCGGAATTTCCGGATTACCTAATAGAGGAACACGTAATAAACCCTGTCGAAGTATAAGACCATTGGGCTCGAAAACAGGAATACTATACTCGCTCAATTTTCTCATATTCCGATCTTTACTATCGTCGAAAATCCAAAATGTGATGTGGAGGAAACAACCAGGGATGAGATTTCGAACCAAAATTGGCCACTGAACAGTTTCGTTCCATACATAAACATGAAAGCATGTTCCAAAAACATTCGAAAATGTGAATTCCTTGTTGAATAATGTTCCTACATTTGGTCGACCAAGGTTACAATCCATCTCTAGTTTTGAATGATATTTCAAGTCAATAGAAAAACAAACACTGCTACACCATGCATGAGAATGTTGATTTTCGTTGTTGCATCCATTGATCAATCCTTCTAGTGATATCACCTTTATGCGAAATGCCATAAAAACATGGAATATTGTTTATTCCTCGAATTGCTCTGTATTTGGATACAGAACCAATTGTCATTGGAGGATGTTCGTCAACAATAAATGAATTGAGGGCCCATGTACTGGATGTCTTATTTGATCCAGAT
Source organism: Homidia socia (assembly GCA_036850745.1). Lineage (NCBI taxonomy): Eukaryota > Metazoa > Arthropoda > Collembola > Entomobryomorpha > Entomobryidae > Homidia > Homidia socia. The sequence goes on from JAANSP010000881.1 coordinate 9,285, forward strand.
CCTCTTCTTGGTGTTGGTTACGAATAAATGTTTTTCACACCAAAGAGTATGGAAAGATTCTACATACAAATATCTGGACCAAATAAGTGAAAAAATGTCGGATCCGGAATATCAGATTTTATTCTCAACTGGGCAAGTATCTACAGCAGATTCATTCAAATTTCATCCAGGTGAAGTTCAATCCAATACTCTTGCCAATTGTTATATCATTTCGTTATATTTTCAATCTCCGAATGAAATTCCCAATTTACTCGAAACTATCCTCAAATCTACAGCTGGAAGGATTGCTGTGGTTTATGACACACCATTAAAAGGAATGCTTTCATGTTTTCCTGAAAATGAGATTCCATTGTCTTTTCTTAGAAAAATACATTGGATCCGCACAGTAGAAAGAGATAGAATTTTCCGGTCTACTCAAATACAACATAACGCACCATGGAGTCTAGCCAGGATATCTCACCCAATACTCTCGCCTAATTATACTTTCGGATTCGATGTCACTGGAAATAACACATCAATATATCTAGTCGATTCAGGAATAATTCCGTCGCATGAAGAATTTTCTCCATCGGGAAGAGCTGAATCCATTTTCTCAGTATTTGAAGAGCGTGGATCATCTCTGAGTCAAAATCTCGATGGACATGGAACCCAAGTTGGATCTATAGCTGTAGGAATCGGAGTTGGAGTTGCCAAGGTAGCAAAATTGTATAGCGTCCAAGTATTGGATGGTGATGGAATAGGAAGCACTTCTGACATTATCAAAGGACTGGAGTTTGTGCTTGGACACAGGAAAGGTGATGCCGTGATCAATATATCACTCGGAGGTCCTCAATCCGAAACTTTGGATGATGCAATAACATACATCACTGACAGAAATATCGCCGTGGTTGCAGCAGCTGGAAACGACAATATAGATGCCTGTGGTGTCACACCAGCCTCCCATCCTAATGTTATCACCGTTGGATCTTCAAACATCTATGATAGACGATCCGATTTTTCCAATTACGGTAGTTGTATTGACATATTCGCACCAGGAGAAGACATTGTAGTAGCAATGGACAATGGATATGCCACAATTTCAGGAACCTCAGTGGCAACACCTCATGTTGTTGGGGTAGTAGCCATGTTATACGAACTGCATCCTGGTGCAACGGTAGCTAAAATCAAAGAACTGTTGTTATCCCAATCTGCACACAATATTCTAGTGGAATCCACATTGAAAGGCTCACCAAATGTACTCCTCCAAGTCCCACCATACAGCGAACACTTTGAAATCATTACAGTCCCATCCGAAATGTCCAGAGATCTACAATCAGATGGATCCAGGACATACCCAATTATAACAGTTCTATTTGCCTTTATAATTTGGATCATCTGAACTACAATCAGCATAGAATAAACAAGATCCGTTCATTTTATTTGTTGTTCCTGACCTTTATTGTTCAGTAATAAATTCTATACATCGCATCTTGGCTGATGCTTATACAAGAGGTGTCAGAATATGTAACATCATCACAATAGAGCAGGTTGCTTATTCTCGTCCGAGCTTGAACAGAGTCTGTTCAAAATGATCCAATTTCTCTATATAAAATGGATCCACGACAACTGTATTCCGAGATTGCCTGACAATTTCAGGAAAGCGATCAATAAAGGCATTCAAAATCATATTGTACAGTGAATCATCAACTAAAATCGACATCATTTTGATGGTGAAACTATAAAAGTATTGACAATGGTTATATAGATAGATTGTTTGTGGACACATCTGGAGTTCTTCTCGGACTTTTTGACCATAAAACGCGGGGATAGATATATCCATTTTGTTGTTGGCAACCAGCGGCGAAACAATCCAAAATGGAAGGTCATAGTTGATATTCTTATCTATCTCTGATATTCTTTCATGTGTGGAAAATTTTCCTTTCCAGGGAACATTCGTTAAGAATTTGCCTTTTAGTAGTTGTTCTTCACATAAAATATCATCAATATCAAAAAACCCCATTCCCGGGTTGTAGTCTCACACCTACTCTTGCAAACCAAGTATTTGTTGTTTCTATATGGCGCGCACTATGAATCTGACAAAGTCACTAGAACCCTTGGGAACTCGAGTCAATGGTTTGGTAAAGCAGAGAGTGTTGGTGATTGGATCAGGATGGGGTGGGTTTAGATTTCTGAAAAACGTGAAAAAGGATTTCTTTGACATTACCGTGGTATCACCAAGGAACCATTTTATCATTACACCATTGCTAGTTTCAGCATGTAGTGGAATCCTAGATCCCTCGTCCGTAATTGAACCCATACGACAAAAATCTTTGATTTTCAATGGAAAAGTCAGGTTTTTAGAGGCCCAATCTGAATCAATAGATCTGAAATCCAAAGTCATTCATTGCACAAAAGAGACCGGATCAGGAACTGGCAAGTTTACTTTGGAATTTGATAAATTACTAATTGCGTGTGGTGCCATGGCCAATACTTTCAACGTTCCAGGAGTCGAAAAGTATGCATATTTTTTCAAAGAAATAGATCATGTATATAAAATAAGGTCCAGAATCCAAGAATGTTTTGAAGAAGCGTCCATCCCCAATGTTCCAGAGGAAAAGATCACGCAATTGCTTCACTTTATATGCGTCGGGGGTGGACCCACAGGAGTAGAACTGTTCCTGGAATTGCACAATCTGGTTTTGGATCTAAAGTATGAATATCCACATTTGGTCAACAAGGTAAAATTAACCATAATCGATTTGGCACCGACCATCCTTGGCACTATTGATCCCAAATTGGCAAAGTCCGTTATAACAAAAGTTTCTAAATATGGAATTCTGCTCAAAACCAAAAGATCAGTGAAACTAGTGGAAAGGGATAACATCAAATTAGACAATGGCGAAATTCTTCCTTATGGTATCTTGATATGGACAGCAGGACTAAGGCAAATACCTCTGATCCAGAATCAACACTCTGTTTCAAAAGATTCTCGATCGGGTCGGATATTAATTGATGATCATTTAAGAGTATTGGATCTAAACCATCAACCCATCTGTGATGTATATGCCATTGGCGATTGCGCAACAACAAAGGAAAATCTTCCATGCACAGCACAGGTAGCCAGTCAGGAAGGGGAATATCTTGCATCACTTTTCAATCAAACGGGAAAACCCAACAGTCATGATACTTTCCCTCCGTTCAATTATATACACCGAGGTCAAGCAATATACACCGGAGGATGTAGTGCCACTGTTGAACTGATGATAGGCAAAAGACCCTGGAGACTTACGGGATTTGCAGGAGGAATAGTCTGGGGAATGCTTTACTGGTGTAGATTTGGGACATGGAAGAACACGGTTCTGATTCCAGTAAACTGGCTATCTACATGGTTTTTCGGTCGGGATAGATGCCATTTAAAATAAAGTTTGAAGGGCCGCCCCTGTTTGCCGACCATGCCAATTGCTCAACTTAGTAGGAAGAAAAGGGTCGTGGCCGATGGAGTACTTCATGCCGAACTAAATGAATTCTTTCGCCGGGAGCTTTCTAGTGATGGATATGCTGGATCAGTGATTCGAGTTACGCCTATGAGAACTGATGTGTTTATCCGAGCAACCAGAACTCAAGGAATTCTAGGAGAAAGAGGGTCGAGAATCAAAGAGCTAACGAGTCTGGTCCGAAGGAGATTTGGATTCGAGGAAGGGGCGATTGAACTTTTTGTTGAGAGGATTGAAAATCGAGGAATTTGTTCATCAGCTCAATCCGAATCGCTCCGTTCAAAATTACTCAGTGGAGTTGCAGTTAGAAAGGCATGCCATAGTATCACTCGAAACATTATGGATTCGGGAGACAAAGGATGTGAAGTTGTCGTCTCTGGAAAGATTCGTGGGCAGAGAGCCAAATCCATGAAATTTGTAGATGGATTTATGATACATTCTGGACAACCCAAAATCGATTTTGTGAGTAAGGCTGTACGCAAGTGTGAGCTACGTCAAGGTGTTCTAGGAGTTCAAGTCAAGGTGATGCTGCCTACCGATCCAACAGGACGACTCGGTCCCAAAACATCGCTTCCTGATGCAGTTGTTGTGTTTGATCCCAAAGAAGAGGATTTGAGAACCGAAATCCCGGTAGAAGCTCAGGTTGTAGGAACAATTGTTTCCTGAAATGGATAAATAAATCATAGATAGAATTATTCCAGGGTCATGGATCAAACCAGTGTGGGGATAACAGAGTACTTTGACCAAGGTCTGACCGGATTTTATGGAGCGATCAAGGCGAGATACTCTGATTTTGTTGTCCGCGAAATCGACAAAGAGGGAACTGTAGTTCGACTAAAATCGAGACATGTCCCAGAAACCCAAGAAAAATGCGTTCAAACAGCTTTCGATGACGACGCAGTGAATTCACTAAGAAACCTGTTCGATGATGCGTTTCCTCGACAAGACAACTCTAGAATTACTCAAGACCTTGTCAAGTTGTACTTGAAAGGGCAGGAAGGAATATCATCAAGCATTCTTACAGAGCCGGTTGGAGATAAAGGTGTTAGGACAATGATTCATCAATATTTCAAACGCAATCCATTTAACGGACTGTTCACGACTAGCACAGTTGAAGGTTGTATACGGATTGCAGTTGGAGAACAGGATAAACGAACAAATAGAGGATACATTACTTTCAATTTGTTCAAGAAAAATAAGGGTACGATGGAAGCACTTGAACAGATTGCATCGAGACTAGATATCTCATCCAAGTATTTTTCCTTTGCAGGAACCAAGGATCGCAGGGCTGTGACCACCCAGAGAGTAAGCGTGGTTGCTTTATCTAGGATTGGAATTCCAAGACTTGATCGATTGAACGAATGTTTGAGTCCGATGAATATCAGGCTTGGAGATTTTTCATTGACGGCTACGTCGATAAAACTAGGAGATTTATCAGGAAACGAATTTACGATATTTATTCGAGATATTGACAGGAATAAACGAGATCTGGTCGAGAGAAACGTCGAGAGTCTGGAATCCAAAGGGTTTATCAATTATTTTGGAATGCAGAGATTTGGAAAGGATGGAAGAATTCCGACACACATGATTGGATTGGAGATTCTCAAAGGAAATTGGGATATGGCAGTACAATTAATTATGGAACCCAAGGCAAACGAATGTGAAAATGTTACATTGGCTCGAGACTTGTGGAAAAAGAAGGAAGATTTGAAAAAGGCACATGACTTGCTTCCAAAGAGATGGATAGGGGAAAGGGCTATACTATACCATTTTATGAAACGAGATCCAAGCTGCAAAGATTACCTAGGGGCAATCAAATCCATTCCGTACGAACTAAGACTTTTGTATTTACATAGCTTCCAGAGCTATATATGGAATCGAGTGGCATCCGAAAGAATTAAATTATCTAGAAACGTAATCATAGGTGATCTAGTCAAAATTGAAGATCAGATAAAACCGGTTCAAACCCATGTAGATACTATCAAATATTCTATCTATCAAGTCGTGCTTCCATTACCTGGAACGGCTGTAACTTATCCTGAAAACCAAATGCAAGCCATTTATCGACTCATACTTGAAACGCAGAATCAAATCCGACTTGGTGATTTTGGTCAAAGAGAAAATCTAAAAGGATCATATAGATACCTAGTTCAAAAGCCAAAAGATCTTGTCCAGGAGTTTATCTGTTACCATGATGAACATGAAACTGTGTTGTCTGAAGAGTCTGAGGAACACGGTCATACATGTGGCATATTGGATGGGAAATACATGGGATTGAAACTTGGATTCCAATTGCCATCTTCTTGCTATGCAACAATGGCATTACGTGAAATCCTTAGAGACGAGACATCTTACCATCAAGGGAGGATGATTAGTAACAAAGATTTCTTGAATGTGTAGAATCGCATCTTGCAAACCAAAATGGAAAGGTCAAACTATTCGTCTGTACAGGATGCACCGATGATGCCACCACCACTCCCAGACGAAAATTTAAACAAGAGGAAAAGCAGATGGGGAGATGAAGATAAAAAGGTGAATATTTCACCCATTTATGCAGCCATTCCACCATGTCTTAATGGATCGCTTTTAGGACAATATTTGATTCAATTGAGATTAGAAGAAGTGAATAAAAAGTTGAGAATGGGGAATGTGGCGACAGGTGACAGATCACCATCCCCTGCACCGAGATATGATGTCCAAGGAAGGAGAATCAATACCAGGGAAGCAAGGTACAAAAAAAAGCTAGAAGAAGAAAGAATCAGGTTGATTGAACTAGCAGTCCAGGCCAGTTCAGTATACAGACCACCTTTGGATTTCAAAAAGACCAACCAAATTGTGGACAGGGTGTGGATACCTGCCATGGAGTTCCCCAACATCAATTTCATTGGGTTGTTGATTGGACCTCGAGGAAATGAACTGAGAAAAATGGAGAAAGAGTCGGGGGCCAAAATATCCATAAGAGGGAAAGGATCTGTCAAGGATGGTAGAAACAAGTTGGACTGTTTTCAGGAGGGAGAAGAGGAAGAACTCCATGCGCACATTACAGCCGACAATGAAAAAAAGGTAGAAAAGGCCAAGAACTTGATCAATCGAATTGTTCGAGATGCTATTCTCATGCCAGAGGAAGAAAATGAGTTGAAAAAACAGCAATTGAGAGAATTGGCAGAGTTGAATGGAACATTGAGGGTAGATGAAAATGAAATGTGCAGCAACTGTGGGGCTTTGGGGCATCGGAAATATGACTGCGAAGAACAGATCAATTTTACAATCAATTTGGTATGCAAACGTTGTGGAAGGATAGGGCATCTTGCTCGTGATTGTACCAATAATGACGGTTCGAGGAACCTGGATCGACCAGGATTGCATGAGGATCGGATCCAACGAGAATACGAAATGTTTATGGACGAAATTTCGAATAAGAATTCTACTAGAAACTCTCGTTAATCCAACAAATTCTGGACTATTCCATAGATCATGACAGTATTCTCGTAAAGCAAGAAAAACTGGATTGGATTGAGGGCGGACGAAACCAAAGAAACAGGATTTTCGATGGATATTTCTACTACTGCACGGTCATTGGCCAGTAGAAATCTCGGGTTGTGTTTGATAATTGTTCCGGTACTGTCTACTAGAGACATAATTCTGGATACGACACATGGTTGAACCACATGGTCATGGCGAAAGATAAAGGATGATCCTATAGTTGTTGGTACTTGATCATCTACTGTGTTGACAATGCATTTTAGCCTGGTTCCTGTCCAAATAGGGAATATTGGGGCTGAAAGGTATTGCCCGTTCCTCAAGAGATCAATATTTATTTTGGTAGCGTTCATAACAATATGATCCCCAGCAAATGCCTTTTGGATTTTGATATTTCCACAATCAACCTTTACTTCCATTGCCTTGACACACATTTTATGGTTTCCAGGATGCGCTATAATTGTATCGCCAACACTAACACATCCACCTTTGATTATGACTTCGATTCGTGTACAGGACCCAAGAACCTGTACTATCTGATACAGTATGCCGTAGAATGGCTGTTCGACCTTGCCCTTTATATTCATATTTCCAGAAAGTGATATCTGATCCAAAATTTCCAAGAGGCTTTTCCCAGTGTACCAACCATCGCTATTGTTCTGGATAAGATTGGTTCCGTAAAATCCCGATACTGGAACAAATTTTACATTGGAGCAATCGACTCCATGTGCTTCAAATATGGAAGTGACCATTGTCTGTACATTTTGGTAGATTTTTACATTCCAATCCACACGGTCCATCTTGTTTACAACAACCACTACCTGAATATCCTTTCTACTTTCCAATAACACCAACAATCCTTTATGGATAGAACAAAATGATTCTTTTTTATCGCATGTTTTGGGATCAACTACAAGTAAAACTACATTGGCCATAAACAGTCCAGAAATTACAGTATTGATGAAATCTTCATGCCCAGGTGAATCCAAAAGTGCAAGTCTCCGATGCTTGGATCCAATATGCCAGATGGAAAGCTCCATGGTTATTCCAAGAGCACGTTCCTCCAGTGTTTCATCTAAAATCCAAGCATATGAGAAACTCTTTTTTCCTATCCGTTCCGATGCCTGTTGATATTCTTCCATGGTTTTTTCATCTACCTTTCCCATCATATATAGAAATTTTCCTAGTAATGTACTCTTTCCCGAGTCTACATGGCCTGCCGTTAAAACCCATACTTGATCCGTGTTTCCGTATGTTTTGTTCATGTGACTTTGATACAAATTCCAATGATTCTGATTTGACTTCAAAGTCGGAACTTTGACTGGTTTCATATTATTCGTTTCTTTTCTGAATAGAGGTTTTTCCACCTGATGTACATGTACAGAATGGTCTTCAAAACTATCATCGGAATAGTCTTCATAATCCTCTTCAATCACGTGCCGAAATTTGGATCCCTTTCCCATCACAGAAAAAAAACATCATGGATGATGTAAAACATGGTTGATTTCTAATTGTTCTAGATTCTTGTTATGGAAAGTGGATCTTTCACAACCAAGATCGGATATTCTAATGTCGTAAACGGACCTAGTTGCATCGTAACTCTGGATACCATAGCAAAAGCCGATCAAGATTATCCTATTTCCAAAGGTAAAATTGTTGACTATGATCTTCTCGGAGAATACTGGTCCGATCGTATTGAATCTACCGAATTTGAACTCAAAAGGCCACTGGATGAAACATCGATTTTGCTTGGTGTTCCAC
>JAANSP010000882.1:7414-17996 GCA_036850745.1 Homidia socia
GGGTCGTCCAAGTGGGCCTTGACCGCAATGTGGGTGATTTCACTGACGAGGTGCTGGCCAAACAGCTCCTTTTTCATGGACTGCTTCAGACCTGCGGACACAATTAAAATTAAAACACGCATTTAAATACACAAAAAAAATCAAATTAAAAAAAAATATTCTGCAAGTCATGTCAACTGTCAACTTACGTTTAACCGCACTATGTGCATTTTGAACGTTAGGATGCTCACAAGTCTCATAGCCGAGGAAGGAGTACGCCTTGTTCATAATTTCGTCCACAACAGTTGCCTCGATAACCACCGCCGCCGGAGAAAGATAGAGGAACACAAGGAGGAAAAGTGAGAGGATGGAGGAAGGATTTAGCAGTATTGCACTACCACCTCTTCTTCTTCTCCTTTGCTTCCTCCAAATGGTACTGCCTCCTCCAAAAACATCCTGCCAGACTAACGACACAAGTCTCATAGCTTTTTCGCTGTTAGCTAATTTTCAGTTAAAATTTAAGTTAAAAAGAGCACGTCTTGCCGCTAGCCTACCACTACCCGGAAAAAAGTACTGATTAAACCTCAACTTTAACTCATTTTTTCAACTTAAAAAACACGTAGCAACAACAACACAATAAATAGTTTTTCGGTTAAAAAAACGTTTTTAATTTGACGTTTACGAGCAGAGCAGCAGAGAGGTAGCTAGCCAAAAACTACAAAAACTGGCTTGGTCTCTGTTTACATTTTTGATATTTTGCTTGTCCCTTTCCCACTTTGCTTTTCGGGGCACCTTGCAAAAAGAAAAAGTAGCATCCAAGCATTTCCATTTTCCGTCGCGACTCGCGTGTTGAAAGTGAAAGTCAACTCATATATCCAAGCAAACATTATGAGAATTGATAAATTCTTTCAAAATTAAATCGAAATGACAGGTAATTTTAATTGGATAATTAAAAGGGACAAACTGAAATGTGTGTTCTATGGTCAATGAATCGTGATGCAAAATGTATGAAAGACGATTGGTTTTCTGGGAGAGAATGCAACTCAACTTTCAAAACTAATTTCACTTTTTTATGCAATTTTATATTCTGCTGGCGAAAAAGATGAACAAGGTGTGGTTGTATATAATTTTACTATTTTACAAGGTCATTCCTCACGAGGTCAGCGACTGGGCTGAACCTATTTTGTGCAATCGATTTCGACCTACCCGATGGCGATCTCAGCCGAATGGCTTGGTGTTATCCAAGCGCTAACTCAAATCCACACCAGTAAAATGATAAGCCATGCAAAACTCCATAACTAGATTGAATGGTTTATCACATTTATTTGTGAAGTTAAAAAAGATTTGTAGAACTAAAGATTTTTGAGACCATTTGTCTTGTGAGAATACCTTTGTACATCACTTGGCAGGTTTCTTCAATTAAAATATAATATTTCGTCTAAATTGTAAAAACATTATATATAAAAACTAAGCTAGCTTATTTAAAAAATAGATTTCATCTAATCACTTAACAAAACTAATTGCCATATTTCAGATCAATTCTAATTCAAGGTCTGGATAGGTGATCGAAGTCGCTAGCTCACTTCTCATTTTACGATATTTTGGCAGCCATCATCCGAGCACAAACCAGCTTCTCTTTCTCTTCGGCTGCTTTCACCTTTCTTTTTGCCTAAAAAATACAAGAATCAGGTCAGTGTGTAAGATGCAACTCATGAGATCAAACTGAATGAAATAGGGCCAAAAAAACTGGGAATTTCTGGTACCTGAATTTTGAGACATTTGATATCGCTGTCTTGCTGTATCAGCATGGTCTCCGCTTTGGTAACATTTTCCAGGCACTGTTCATACCTGCCCAGTTCGAAAAGGCACTTGGCGTACCTAAAACCCAAAAAATAGATTTTTTTAGCAAAGGGCAAAGTTATAACTGCCTGCAATTTAAAATTATTGAATATTTTACGCCAACCAGTAAAGGGATTTTCCTTTGAGATGTCCATTCATTGGAATCTCCGTTCCATCCTCGGCGAATTTGAGCGCCCGCTTGAATTTTTTGGTTTTAAAATAAGCGTGAGCGAGATTGGTGCAAAGCTGCATTCTAATTCTAAAATAATCCTCCTTTTCATCATTTGACATGGGCGTCATATCCCTGACAACGTCCAGTGCCTCAAGGTAACTGCAAGTGACAATGGAATAAATAAGCCATATTTTATTTTTTACAATTTCCACAAATTAATGACGTACCGTGTGATGGCGCGTTGGTATTCGTTAGCTTTAAACTCCCTGTTCCCGTCCATTTTCGTGGTCTCCGCAAAGGACAAAAGCTTTTCAAAGGGAAGCTCTGCGCGGTCTGCCGACGACATTCGGGAGATTGACTCGTCCTTGTCGGAAACGTAGCACTCCAAAACTTCTATCTGGACCATGACACGTGTATCTAGCAACACAAATTACGCGTTGAAATTGTTTAGGCGCAAGACACTCGAGTAAATTGGTTTTGAATAAAAATAGAGGTGGTTACTTGGAGGAACCCGGGAGCCGCCATTTAAGGAAGGCAGTCCTAGCTTGCCATAACCGTATTCACAAACTGCCAGGAATTTGGCAATCTCGCCCACTCTCATCGTCCGAACCCCGATATCAATTGCATGTAGCGCCTGGCCCGCACCCACTCGAAAACGGAAAGGGCGATCTTCTGAGAAGGTGCTTTCAATCAACTCATCCATCCATTCTCCGCCCAACAGGAAGTGGACGACAACCATGTCTTGCTCCACCACCTTCTTTCCAGTTCCTGGTCGGAGCAACTGTCACACAAGTAATAAAAGTAGTATTGAAGCTGTTGACAATAACTTTGTTTGCTCATTTTAATTTACCTTTTTCTTTAACCTTCCATCCTCCCCCGGCACATCCTCCATAATCGCCTCAATCTCGGTGTAATCTCCAAACATGACCTTCATCGTGTCCGCGTTTGTGGAGGCCAGGAACTTTAGCTCCATACTGCTCATACGTCTCTCGATTGAGCATCTTTTGAGGGGAAGGGGCTCCATTGCTTTCCTTGTTAAAGCCCGGAGTTTTCACTTCTTCGGGCAGGTCAAAGGAAAATGACTGACCTTCTCCAGCCAGCAAATTCCTGCAAAAAAGACACACGTCCAGCATTTCAATTTGAAATGTTGCTCAAGTTCTTGTTATTGAACTGCATGGCTCATTGATAGCGAGCAAAAAGTGATGTGTGCTTACTGCAGGTTAATTTCGCCCATTAGGCACTCCTCCTTGGCAACTTTGGGCAAGCCCGTCTCAAACTCCTCTTCCATCTCGGAACTGTGAGTTTTTAAATGTAGGAAACCAAAAAGCGATTGAGCTTTTCAAAATTAGTTGTTTGCTGCTAGGCAACTTTGGGCAAGCCCGTCTCAAACTCCTCTTCCATCTCGGAACTGTGAGTTTTTAAATGTAGGAAACCAAAAAGCGATTGAAAGAGCTTTTCAAAATTAGTTGTTTGCTGCTTTTATCCTCAGAATTTACTTTGTTAAAGTATTTATAAAAGAATGATTAAAATAGGCTGGAGCAGAATAAGGGAAACCACAAAATTTCCCCATTCAGTCGTATTAAGATTGATACCTCACCGGTTTTACTTTTAATACTCTTGTCAGGTTAGATAATGCTTTGCTCAACAAGTTTATCCGTTCTTCTACATTAAAAAGAAGCCAGCTGAGAATTTCACAAGAAAGCAGTTTGATATACTTTTCGAGTTGTGCTGCTAGCAAGTGTGATGGATGATCATCCAAAAAGTAGGTGCTTGTTCCGACTATCACTATCATACTGCTAGCATAAAAAGCTAGGAGATTCTCATTCCCTTTGACCGTTTCACTCTTTGTTTATCATGCCAGCCAGGATTGCCGCCTACATGGCCTACCATCAACTTTAGTTTTTTTTCACTTTGAAAGAGTGACAGCTCTAATGAGCAGGATATTTGGTGTTCAAAATTGTTGTCTTGTTGAATTTTAATTTTAGTTATCATTGCTAACCGAAACGATACTGATCTGTCTTTTGCATGCCAAGTAAACCTGTTGAGTGATCTTAATGTGTAAATAAATTTGATTTTTTAGAAAGTAAATAAACATTTTATTTTTTTGAACTGCTTAGAATTTTTACGTTAGAATTATTATGTAAATTCACATGATTTGTCAATGCTTAAATAGATAGTTTAAAACGGCAAGATAGTTTAAAATTTAAAAATTTGGTGGTGTACTCTTCTTATCCCAGACAGATAAATTTCTGGGGAAGCTGCAGGATTTAGTAAATTTCTAGAATAATTTTACATGCCATTATCCACCATTTTGATTAGTGTTGTCAAACCCACACAGGACTCCTTGCTAGCCCCCACCAGACCATTTCAGCTCAGGAGGTCGTCTGAGTGAGGACGGAAATCTGAATTCCCAAAAAAAGAGAAAGCGCATGTGCGCCACTGCTGGTCAAAAATGTTGAGGCATCATTTCAACTTGCAGTGTGATAACACAAAAAAGGAGTGAATGAGTAAGACAATAAACCTTTGTAAAAGATGTAGCAAAGGAGTGCGACTGTTCTGCAACACTTCAGAGAGTTACCATAAAATAATCAGTGATCAAAGTCCTTTCGAATGATAGGTCACATGCCTCGTAGCTTGAGGTGACGATTTGTAACCGTCATGGCGTTGACACCGTAACGTAATGTGTCAAAGTATTGTCACCATCGTATTCAGTGCACAACGACCTTTCGAATGATAGGGCACATGCCTCGTAACATGAGATGACGATTTGTAACCGTCATGACGTTGGCACCGTGACGTAATATGTCACAATTTTGCTACCATCATATTCAGTGATGAAAGATCTGTCGATTGATGTAATACATCATTTTCGTGTTTATTACGACATTTGACATAATAACGGTTTCTAACGGTTGCCGTTGACCGATTGGGCTGGATAACGAAATTAGCCGAGCTATAGTCATCAGCTATCGATTAAAGAAAACAGAATTTGAAAATGTCAAAGCGTTTTCGAGTTATCGTGTATACGGACAGATAAACCGGACGGACAAACATGGCAAAATTATAAAGGAGTTTACTTCGCACTCCTTAATAATCAGATTTGTAAGATAGCTTATAGCCTGTTTGGTTGCAAGAAATAGCGGACGTGACTTAATGCAGATTAAGTAAAAATAGCAAAAATTTATTATTCATTAGTTTGCCGGCAAAGCAAAGGGCAAAATGATCACCACAATAATTATTAACTTCCAAATATATAAAAATATTTAAAAGATATTTAATTATATAAAAACTATAATTGGATATTGACATTCGCGATTCTCCTTAGATTCCTATTATTTTAAGCTATCGCTTCTTTTTGCCAATCGTAGTTAAACCACCTATTTTGCAAATTTCCTGTTTTAAAAAAATTGTTTTTTGTGTTTGTGTAATAAGATGCGTGTCGCGTGTTCACTTTCCTTTGTGTAAATTATTAGTATTACAGGAATGGATCCACGTAAAACAACGTGTTTTCTGCACTGATTGCTCTTTGTTGCTGCTACTGTTTCATAGAGATATGTCCATCACCCCAACAACTTGAGTCACACAAGAGCGAACGTGTTTTTAGTAAATTGGAAAAATCGTTCATGTCGTCGGATTGTAGGTCTGGTTACTTAATCTCACGTAAGTTGTGATTCACAAAAAAAAATCGAGCTTTAGTATATTCTTCATTTTTATCCATTCAACTTTTTTAATACTTTGTCAAACTTATTTTACTTTTCTCAGTAATATCACCAATCTAGTTGTTAATCATAATCTTCTCGAAACATCAAAATTTTTAAGTGAAATTTTAAATCATTTGCAAACAACTTACAGCAAAACAAGTACCTGTGTGACAGCATTATACAAACTGCAAACGTACAAACCTTGGGAGCTTATTAATAGTTTAGTGGAATATTAATTTAGCATAGTATATTTAACATATTAGTAAAGAAACAAATGGAGGCGAATAGTGCTGATGGTGAGAAATCAACTGCTAATTTGAATGAAAAACTAAACATATTGAATTATAACTAAAATTTGTTTTCCTCTGTTTTTAGAAATTAGGATTGCCATGGAGTTTTCGTTTTTGTACAGTTTTTTCTGGAGATCAGCCAAAGTTTGCAGCTTTATAAAAGCTGCAGATGAGGAGATAATACGGGTCACTATTCCTGATTCAGCGATGTCTTTAAAGTCTGTGAAATCAAACTGGAGAACAACTTTGACAGAGCACAAGAGCCCCATAAATCTGGAAGCGCCAAGCTATCACAATGGACGAGAAAAAATAACTTACAGATGTAAAATGACGAAAATTGCTTATACCCGATTTTTCGTTTTGTATGTAATTTATTATCAAGTGTCAAAAACAAGCATTAAATGTTTTCATGTTGCTGTTAGATTCCCAGACCGATGCTGAAAAGACGTATGAGACCACCCATTTTGACATTCTGTCTCGCAGATACGTACCATACACAGAAAATAAAGAGAAAATGGTCGTAGCAATCAAACAGAGTTATTCCGAAACGAAATGCAGCAACCCTTTGGCTTTACTGAAATTTATTAGAAACAAGTACGTGCACTTTGATGACATGCCACAAGAGTTTCAGCAAGCACTAGGCTGGACAACGGCAGATGGGAAAAAGGATGATAACAAATTTGCCGAATACTGGACCTCCGAGTTTCCGAGCCTGCTGCCATTTCTTTGGCTGCACTTCCATCAGGCTAGCAAAAGGGAAGGTTCCGCACTAAAAGCGTTTTACCCGGAGCTGCAAGCCGATGTATTTAACCTGCTTGACCCAGAAAACTACCCTATTGACTTGAATGGTGCACTCCAGCACCTAGACAAGGCCCTTGAAAGAGATCTGGAGAAAGGTAAAAATAAATTAAAATCATTGCATGACAGTTAACAATTCAGAGGAGCTTGCACTATACCACTATTTTAACAGGTGGAGTAACGGGACGTTTCAAAATAGAACCAAACCAAAGAAAGAAAGAGCTGGAGTTCAGGACCTTGCAAGATATTGCAGTGGGAGCAATTTTAGATACCAGAAAAATTCTGAAAGTTGAAATCTCATCGGAACGTATGTTGTGTTCTTGGTACAACTATTCTTCTTGTAGTCAGGCGACAGATAAAACTGAGTTCAAAATCGTAGCTGGTCAAACGATTAGAACAATAATTATAGGAAACAACCTTCGCGACCTTCACGGTGCTATACTAGCAGAGTTAAAGAAAGGTAGTGACGGTCAAATTATTGTTTTCTCAGGCAGGGATAATGCGAAGGACTTTTTCAAAGAACGAAAAGACGTGGAAGTAGCGATAAAAAGTTTGTCAAAAGAGTGTGGTCTCAAGGCACTTGAGAATCTAGTAAAATGGGGAGAATTAGATGGGCCAGTGCAAAAGCATCTAGAAACCGAACAGTTTGTGATTCAAAACGAGGTTGTTAGTTTAGCTGGTATCCTGCCGACTTTAAAAAGTAAAAGAAAGGAAATCCTGGGATCCTTGAAAGGGACGTTGCTCACTCAACTCTTACGAGGAATGAAACCGGTATTGTTTCAGGGTGCAAAACCACCGGCAGCTTTAGAAATCTATAAAAACCGACAGTTTTCTGAGTTAATAGGTTTAAGTAAGAAGGCGATGGAAACTGCCCCAAGCTCCGAGTTATTTGTTTTGTCCAAAATGAGTAGAGAACAAATAGATAGTGTTCCCGATGAAAGGGTGGCTGTTATTAAGGAGATAGGCTCCGCAATCGATTTCACTCTGCGAAAAGATACGACAATTTTTGTGGTAAATGAAGGAGTTTCTTGCAATTTTGAACTAATTTGCAACGCTATAGAAAGTATAGGCGTACACAACAAAAACATTCACTATTTTCGCTACATGCAAGGCACGTTTTTTGAATGGTTGTGCAGTCGCGGTTCCACCTCGTTCCTAGAAGCATTTTTTCGAGAAGATTACTTGAAGAGAAAGATTTCTCAAATACAGTTACAAGGCATAATGATAGCGGGCAAATAGTTGCTGTGGTGGGCCCTCCCGGAAACGGAAAGACAAGTTTTTTCATAGCGCAGGCTATAGAAAGTAGTGATCGATTTAAAGGGCTTGTGACTCTATTTCTGAAATTTACTGAATTGATGGCGAAAGTACCTTGCCTGAGCATTAGCAACGAAAGCATTGTTGAAAGACTGAGCAAAATGATGGGATCAACTGAATTTGAAAAGAGGCTATGCAAACACTGGCTTCAATGTACAGATCAAGAAAGAGGTAGCCAAGTTAAATTTCAATTGTTTCTTGACGCGTTAAACGAGGTAAACGCGGAAGAGAGAGATAAAGCACTAGTCATTTTGAAAACTCTCCAGGCTTTGTCTTCGGTTTCTATTTGCATTTCATTGAGGCATCACATGTTGGAAGATCTTCAAAAATGTTTTCAAAGGCTGGCATTATACAAATTAGAGCCTTTCTCTTCAGAATGCCGAGTTGAATACATTGTAGATAATTGGCAAAGGAAAAATAATGGTGATGATAAAGTAAGTAACGAGAGTCTTCAAATATTCGCGGATAAACTCCTAGAAAAGTACCTTCCAAAAGATGATAATATGGAATTTGCTGGTACGCCATTGGTGTGCAAAATTGTTGCAGAAGTTTACGAGAGCCAAGCACTTTCAGGCGACCTTAGTATTCCCTCTGAACACAGCTCAATTTCCCACTTGTTTGATTTGATGTGGAGAAACAAGTTTGAGATTTGGTGTAACAAGTATAGAACCTCTAACAATGAGAATGCTCCTACAACGCTTGAAGAGGCACTTTATTGGTACGCTTACCTAGCAATGAAGCTGCTTTTCTCAGAACAAGTTGCAAATAAATTCAAGTGCCTGTTGATTCATACAAAGTCTAGTTTGACTAGGATGCATTCCTTTGTTTTACAGCAAGGCATAGTGACAAGCCTCAATCCTGTCACATTTATCCACCACTCATTTGCAGAAGACGCGGTTGCCAGATTCGTTGTATTATTTTTAACAAGAGAGTTTCATAGTATGGATGTTGATAATCCTCATTTTGAATATCTTCTCTCTTATCATGTATTAGGCGGTGATGTAAAATCAAGTTATTATGACAATGGGGTGCTTCGTCATTGTCAGCATTTTATAGTCAAGCACCCAAACTTGTGGCAGATGCTTGATACAAGGTCAAAAATTGCAGGAATTACTTTACCGCGAAAAACTTGGCATACTTTATCGTCCTCAATAATATGGGGACCAGTAAAGTATCACCACAATGAGATTGATGGTGCAGGTATCCTAAAAACAGCACTACAAAGGGGATATGGCTACTTAGTTGTGATGCTACTTGAGTCACCAAAGTATATCTTTGCCATTTTCATACTGGCTCTAAAGCGCAAACAGATCGAGTTTTGCGCAAAGATATTGCAAAAGCATGCTAGTATGATTTTCAACCCCGAAAGTTGGACAAGGTATGCCGGTTCGGACTGGCAAGAAATATATAATAAAGAGCATTGGTTTCTTCAGGTAGTTTCCGATTGTTTAGCTCATCCAAATTGCTTATTTGGTGAGTTTTTTTCTGGCTACGGTAAACTGACAATTTGCATTGAAGGGGTTATGAAGGTGGTAGAGGAAAAAGCGAAGTTTCTGCTGGATCGAAAGGATTCAGAAGAGAGAACACCATTGCTTTCTATTTTAAGTATGCCCATCTCAGAAGGAACTTTTCAACTCGCCAAGTATTTGGTAACTCATTTTGGAGCAGATGTAAATGCCGTTGATCGTTTTCAAAACACCGTATTGCATGTTTCGAACTGTGCCTACGGACTCCCGAATAAATATTCGTGTAAAAGGTGTCCGACGATTGATGTTACACAGTCCTACGTAAAACTTTGGATGTTCTTTTTGGAAAATGGTTGTAGTAGGGAGAAAATAAACGCTGTGAACTCCAAGGGTGAAACGCCACTTCTCGCAGCAGTCCGTGTCTTTGGAAAGGAAGCTCTGTACACCTTAAATTTTTTCAAAGAATATGGTGCAGACTTTTTTTTAAAAAATGCACGTGGGGAAACAGTTCTAGACAAAGCGATCGAGTGTAACTATGGAAAGCTAGTGGAAGGGCTTTTAGATGCTGAGGCTGAATTCAGACGAACGCAGGCATTTGCTGATTGCATTTCACACAAAATTATAAACGATTATTCATTTTTAGAACTCTACATTAAGAAATACGGACAAGAGTTCCATACCCTGAAAGCGCAGGGTGAACCACTTGCTCATCAAATTATTAGAAATGGCGAACCATGGTGGGTCGAAAAGCTGCTTCAGAGTGGAGCCGATTTGAGCGTTGAAAACGATGACGGAGACAGTGCTCTTCATTTCGCTGCCATGAAAAATGCAGAACTTTTTGAAATGTGTATTAAGAAATTCGGTTTAGACATCCATGGAAAAGATAAAAGTTTTCTACATAACGTAATAGGGCGCGGAAGTGCAGAACTCATTCGCAAACTGTCTGAGTACAACGCAGATTTTAATGTCAGAAACAGCCAAGGAGAAAGCTTGCTAGAAAAAGCATTTCGCTTGGGAGAAGGC
>JAANSP010000883.1:4684-17991 GCA_036850745.1 Homidia socia
GTGAATTCAGAACCAGCCGATACTGCTTCTCAAGAAGAGCTGACCTTCAACTTTTTCATTGACTTGAAACATGGCACAAACATCGATGAAAACAATAGTTTGCACCTTACAACACGACAATGCCGTGCCGTTGACAAACTGGTGAAAGCAATTACTGATGACGTCAACCTCAATATTCCTACATTCGGTAGCAGAAACCTTAAAGGCCTCACCACGTTGAGTCTAGGGGAATTTCTTCAGGACACCATAGCCAAAGTAAGCAAAAACAAATTTACAAGTTCGCCAGGGGGACTTTCACTGGCACAAACGCCAAGCTCTAAAACAAAACCAATCTTGAAAGAAAAACCTACCCCGAGAAAAATCAACTTTGAGTCAAAGTCCTGTTCCAGCACCGAGGAATCTAGATCAGGATCCGTAACCCCAAACAAGGTTATTCCAACAGAAGAAACTAAACAAGCAACAGACGACAACAAAAAGCCTTACCACGTTGAGTCTAGGGGAATTTCTTCAGGATACCATAGCCAAAGTAAGCAAAAACAAATTTACAAGTTCCCCAGGGGGACTTTCACTGGCGCAAACACCCAGCTCTAAAAAAACAAAACCAATCTTGAAAGAAAAACCTACCCCGAGAAAAATCAACTTTGGGTCAAAGTCGTGTTTCAATACCGAGGAATCCAGATCAGGATCCGTAACCCCAAACAAGGTTATTCCAACAGAAGAAGCTAAACAAGCAACAGACGACAACAATGGCTTGGTGAAAGCTCTTCCGTCAGCGAGTCCTGAACCAGAAGACAATCACACTTTTAGCAACGACCCACCAAACTTTTTGCAAGAAAGCGTAATGGCGGAAACAATAAGCTCATGTTGGGATATATTTCAGTCAAAATTAAAATCTTGGATGCAGTCCAGTGATATAAGTTTGGAAACTGTACTCCAAATTTCAAAAATTTATGAAGAAAATCTGCAGCAACTTATACGACAACCAATTTGAGGTCCTAAAAGCACAAAACCTCTCACCCGAAAATGTTGCTAGATACGCACAAATGTTGAAGGAAAATGTTGACAAGGAGTTGAGGCAAAGAGGAAGTAGTATTCAGTCTGGCTTAACATTTTTTCTCGAAAATGTAGAGAAAAATTCGAAACTATCAACAAAAAACCATGCCAATCACCACCACCCTGATTCTGAAAAAAGTCCTGAGCAGATACTTGAAAATGTTTTGAGACATACTGAGAGGCATTCATGGGAACTTATACAACTTGGGGCTGCCAAAGTCATGGAACAATACAAGGCAAAAGAAGAGATAGCTTATGAGACTTGCCTCGTAGGCACGAAAATTGTACGTAGTTGTCAGCAAACATATTTTAATCAGCAGCTATCATCAAATCAAACATTTGATCCTATAATTTCTTTCAAAAGCCATGAAATGCTCACCAGAGACATGTTATTGGCATATACGGAAATTTTTGGCTCCAGGAATAAATTGTCAAAAATTCTAAACGACTTGAGACAGCTCTTGATCGATGACTTTTTCGATTTTCACACCAAAGGCATGAGAAAATTAGAAATGCAGATGAGAGAAATAAGCAGCCTCATAGAAAAGCTGAAAAAAGATTATGAAGATCAAATGGACGCTCTTCTCAAAGAAAATCCCAACGGCTTGGAGGAAGTAAATTTTGAGTCAGAGCATCATCGAGTACTTCAGAACTGCGCGCAGAAACTTGTCGAATTAATTGGCGAGGAAATTCACAGTGACGAGCCAACCGATGGTCACGTATTAGCATTACAAATGGGCGTTGAAAAAATATACAAATTTTTAAAGGCAGAGAATAATGCAGCTTTGGAAAACAGTAATCAAAAGGACAAAGAGGATATAGCACCAACTGAAAGTTTTAATTGCAATCAAAAGGATTTGGGTATGTAAACACTCAGCTTATCATTATTTTGCAAGCGTTTTTGTTTTCAATTTTATAATGTCTGGGTAAACTATTAAATTAAGTAAAATTTAACTCTACAAATTTTTAGGCACGTTTTCCAACAACCGTGAACTCAACAATCGTACTGCCGTTGAACCAGAACTGGTGCGTAAGAAGCTACCTACCAAGCAAAAAATACTACTGCT
This sequence comes from Homidia socia, assembly GCA_036850745.1. Lineage (NCBI taxonomy): Eukaryota > Metazoa > Arthropoda > Collembola > Entomobryomorpha > Entomobryidae > Homidia > Homidia socia. The sequence goes on from JAANSP010000883.1 coordinate 6,805, forward strand.
TCAAATAGCCTTTGACAAAATTGGGGCAGCCTCAATTCAAATAAATAGTGTGCAAAAAGAGGTTGAAGAAATGAATTTTTATCCAGCCGTGGTAGCTCTTACACAAGATGACGAGTGGTTGTTTGGCAATGACGCTTGCAGCTATTCAGAAAGCTGTAAAAGAACCTGGTCGATTGCAGATTGCTGGTCACAAGGCAACTGGGTTGAAGAAATGCTTGTGGACGGACAGCATTTTTCAATAAATGTCGACTTTCTTCTGTCCGTTCTCATTACAGCGATAAAAAGAAAGTTCGAAGACGACTCAACAGAAGCAATATCAGAATCCCTTGTTTCGGTCCCCTACTGGTTTAATAGCTTTCATAGGCAACAAGTTCTGAATGCAGCTGGTGTTTCCGGCTTAGCTAGAGTTCAGCTTATCAACGAAAATTCTTGCTCTGCATTTTTTATGTACACAAGCAGCTCTCATAATCAAAAATTTGATACGGTTGTCATATCTGAGAATTCCCTCAAAGTTGACATATCCCTGTATTCATATGATTCATCTCGGTCTTTGCTTACTTTGCGTGGTCATTGTGGCGACTATGAAGCCATGGAAGCATCAAAAGATAATACGGGTATGATCAAGTATATATATGGAATTTTGCATTACTTTGCTGGCCACTGGCAAGAAGTTGGAGCGGAAGACGAAGCATTAAAAAATCTTGACCAGTTGTGGCAGCTAACTTTGACACGAGCTGGAATTGATAAGCCGGGTTCAGAGGGAAAACAAAGAAAAGTGCTAGTCTGTTGTGAGTCTGATCAGTGGAGAGATTTTCTATGGAAATTAGCTTGCAGGATAAGCGACCCAGAGTTCATTTCTGTTAGAGCTGACACTCCATTATATGGTCTAGCCTCCATCTACCTATCCCCAACCTTCAGAATGTTAAGTAATATGCAATCCGATATAGCAGATAGCTCACCTTTTCACGCCGAGTTTGTTACACCAAAAGGTGAAAGCATTAAAGCAGTGTATTCAGATGGTAGGATTCAAAAGTTTGAAATTAACAAAAAGTCTGAATTTAGTACATTCTATAGAATTCATCAAGTGAATTCCGGAATAAACAGACAAGTAGCTACTTTCACTTTGAAAAAACTTCCCAAGTACTTCACAAATGTCACAGTTTCATTAGAACGCTCACTGAATGGACTGCTTTCGGTAAGGAGCGTTGAATACACAAAAAAGGATACATGGGGCATCAGATCCTACACCTTCCCAATATCCAGTAATTTCTACGTCTGGGAATCGTTTAGCTTTTGCGAAAAGGACAAAACTGCTTTAAAATCATTTCTACGTCAGATTAAATGGTGCAGACAAAAACCTTTGAGTTGTGCAGGAGCACGCTTGGAAGAAACAATAAAATTAGGTGAGAAAATTAAAAATGATATTGTTCAAGGTCTGAGCATTGTTAAAAGCAATGATGGTAAAGAAAGTAGTTTTGGAAATGATTGAAAAGTCTTTGAAATCCCTACAACATCCAAGTGTACCCGACTATTTTGTCCAACAACAAAAGGAAATTTTCAGTGAAATGTCAAAGATGTATAAAATTCAATTGTAAAAATTTATTTATAAAAGTTGCATCATACTTTATTATTGTAAATATTTACGATATGTAGTTTACAGATAATTTTTGCTGTTACGATAATTTGAGATAATTTTTTTCGATAATTTATAAAAAATAAGCATCTAATTACCTCCTGATAAAAATGGTTGATTTGCAAATAAAATTGAGTTAAAAAGGCTACTTTTTGTGTTGTAAAACTTTAAAATAAATTATCTATGTTCCAATATCACACTATATTACTATCTATAAATATCTTTTATTGTATCTCTCAAACAGCTTTTGACTATACAGCATAAACGATATAGTTGATTGGTTTTCATTATTTTTTTAAAAAAAGAGCAGTAAAAAACAAAAGCACAAACTAAATATTTCATGAGTTGTGGTAAGAAAGCAACAATGGAGCATTATATATTTTTAAACAACCCCTAACTAATGCATTTGAAAAAAATGTCATGCTAAACAATGCTGATTCACTTCAATAATGTTACAAAACATACTAAGGCTATGTTACTAACATGTTAGAAGGCTATACAAACTTTGGAATTTCAAAAAATAAAATACTTCATGGTAATAAAATATTTGAAATTTCTACTCTGTACCCCAATCGGTACCGATTTCCTCTTCATAATTATTATAACACTCTTCATTATTTACTACCTGAAAGATCTTTTCCATAGTCCAAATCATTGAAGCCGTCAAAGCATCATAATAATTTGTTTGTCTGGGTTTAGTCGTGACAGCACGGAGCTTCTTGCCACTCTTGTGAAAGTTTTTAATTGCGTTTGCCATAGCAAGACAGATGGCGTTCTCACTAACTGTTTCTTCATTAAGCCCGCTTGATAAAATCTCTTCATACCTAATTTGTTCTGTGGAAATATTTGGTGAATTTATAGAGGTATCAACGAGTGGTGCGGGCGTTGCTACCAGAGGACTAATTACTGCTACTTGAGGTTTTAGATGGCGTTCTCACTAACTGTTTCTTCATTAAGCTCGCTTGATAAAATCTCGTCATACCTAATTTGTTCTGTGGAAATATTTGGTGAATTTATAGAGGTATCAACGAGTGGTGTGGGCGTTGCTACCAGAGGACTAATTACTACTACTTGAGGTTTTGCATTTGGAGCAATATCCTTATTAGTTTTCTTTACATCTGTACGGAATAAAACCCAACAAAAAGTCAGTCATTTCATTTTACCATTTAAATGAGGTTTTTCATTTGCAGCAATATCCTTATTAGTTTTGTTTACATCTGTAAACGGAATAAAATCCAACAAGAATTCAGTCATTTTCATTTTACCATTTAAATTTATTTATAAATTAAATTGTATATTCAATACCTTTGGGTGGTGTTGTCACACATTCCGGTTCGTTTGAATTCGTCAAAAAACTGTCCTGCTCTTCGTACGTTTGCCCCAAAACAAAGTATATTCCCTCATAACCTTCATTTTTTCAATAAAAAATAAAACCCAATTCGACAAATTCAAGCGATAAAGATAAGTCAAGAGAATATCTGAACAGTACTTTGAGTTGTCTTTTTCATCCAGTAAATTGGTTCACGGGTGTTGCCACAGGAGCATTGGTTCCCGATTTTGGTACAGCTCATTTTGAATTTTTAGTTACAAGGCTAGCCAATTAATTGTAAGTCAAGAAAATGCCTAATCACTAGTTCTGCTTTGATAACAGACGACGAATGGTCGATTTCTATAATACATAATATGCCTGGTAAACGTGTAAGGACACGCTTTTTATTCAGTCAAGGAAATACAAGTAGAGTCCTTGCGGCAATAAATAAAACGCCATGTTATTTGCTTCAAATCAACAATTCCAGTTTATAATTGTTATTTGTATCCGTATACGCCGTAAACTTGGTAATGTCATTACGGATAAACATTTAGCGACACACGAAACTATACATACATATCAAAGTAAATAAAATATATAAAATACATGAAAATGGAATATCAAAACTAATTTGCAAAACCAAAGGGAAAAGTACTTAAAAAAATTGTAAGTCAAGAAAATGCCTAATCACTAGTTCTGCTTTGATAACAGACGAATGGTCGCTTTCTATAATAATATGCCTGGTAAACGTGTAAGGACAGGCTTTTTACTCTTTGTCTAGGAAATACAAATAGAGCCCTTGCGACAATAAATAAAATACCATGTTATTTGCTTCAAATCAACAATTCCAGTTTATAATTGTAATTTGTATCCGCATACGCCGTTAACTTGATAATGTCATTACGGATAAACATTTAGTGACACACCAATCTATACATACATATCATAATAGTCAAAAATATATAAAATACATGAAAATGGAATATCAAAACTAATTTGCAAAACCAAAGGGCAAAGTACTTAAAACCAAATATTGCATGATGTTTTCCCAAAACTTAATAAAACTCATATACTTGTCATTTGGGTCACTAGCAATAACAATTGTCAGTTCGTGCTGAACGTTCATGCGATCATGATGATGTTACTATCAATATCAAATGAATTCCATTAGGAACGTATAAACATTTAGTGACGCACGAAATGGAATATCAAAACTAATTTGCGAAACCAAAGGGCAAAGTACTTAAAACCAAATATTGCACGATGTTTTTCCAAACCTTAATAAAACTCATATACCTACTTGTCATTTGGGTCACTAATAAAAACTCATTGGCAGTTCTTGCTGAGCGTTCATGCGATCATGATGATGTTACTATCAATATCAAATGAACAAAGATATAATCAATTTTATTATGTTTACAGTTGTACTGATCATTGAACTTTTACCATTGTAAATAAATCGTTGTATCTACCTACACAAATAAATTATCCAGATATATGTTTACAGTTGTAATGATCATTGAACTTTTACCATTGTAAATAAATCGTTGTGTCTACCTACAAAAATAAATTATCCAGATTGCATAAACTTACTTTTGCGCTTTTTTCGCTTCTATGATACCATTAACTAGGCTATTGGCAACAAAGAAAAAACAATGCGGTCATTAATACTGAAGATAGTTACAGCAAGTTATTATAAAAAATAGCATAAAAGGTGGCATTATTTAATTTGAACTGCACTTGAGAGAATACGAATATCTCAGTTTATAATTCTGGGCCAGAATTTCTGACTGAACGATCTTTCGTTTCATATATATTATTAGGTGCATGATGTACGCTAAGTAATGAAGACTACAGACTTTTATACTAAAAACCGCAAAACAAATTTAGTAACAAAAATTATGGTAACAAATAACAATTTGAAAAATAACAAAATTCCAACAGCCGATATTTATGTATTTCATATGATATAAAAATGACAGGGAAGAACAAGTTGTTGGGGAAACTTTTCTTGAATGAGTTTCAAAAGAGGCGTCTTGAAAAGTGGCTAATTTACTATGAAATCAATGAAAATGGTATTTTGTAAATACAAAGAAGAAAAAAGGAGAAAGTAGTTTCAGTATAATTTCAGATTTAAATGTTTCCATGTTAAAAGAAAGGACTTGGTTGCAATGGGTTTGAATGCGCCAAATCAGTATTTTAGCTAGTAAGTTTGTTTATGTCTATATTTAATTGTAATGTAACTACTGATTGAATACTGGTTATCATGTAGTACTTTTGGCATTACTCTGAATGAATATGATGAAGATGATGAAGATACGTTCATACAGAATACCGACTACGACGCAAATTGCAGGGAAAAGAGCAATAATGAGGATTACCTTCATGAAACTTTTATTCGCTAATATTAATCTGATTTAAGGCGAAACTAACTTATAATCAATTTTTAGCTCCTACCTAGTCTATTTAGTCACGTTTTATATTTTATTATAATAATTGTAACACAAATATTGCACTATTCGTTATTGAATATTTAAACTAATCCTTTTCTTCACAATTTTTGCACGGTATTCCGTTGTGATGAACCTTTTGTGCAAGTTGATTTCTCAAATTGTCAATATCTTGATAAGCTTTCTTGCGGCTGGCACGTAACTCGTCTCTGCCCACCACATTGATAGCATCTAGGTCAGTTGATAACTTGGTGCCAAAGCCCTCCAAAATACGATACTGTTTTGTAAAGTGACCTCCAGGGTTGTCAAACTGTTCAATATCGGATTGGAGGCGACCTATTTCGATTTGCTTTCCCAGTAAATACCTCGTATGCACGTCTGTTCCAATCATACAGATATTATTATTACACATACAAATATTTTATTGTTAACTTCAAAATAAAATTATGTTTACGCATTCACAGTACAAATTTTGTTCAAGTTTATTATTATTATGAGCTGAGCTTTCTTACCAACTTTAGGCTGAACGGAAATGGCTGAAGCTTCCCTTTTACGCTGCAGTACAAAAATTTCATCGAGCATTTCTTTAAAATTTTCAACAATTTGAACCTCCCGAGCTGATGTAACGTCTGAAGCTGGCTTCGGTGTCATTTCAAAAATAGTACCTTTTTAATTAACAGTTAAGATCCGTACTTCAATATTCTTTTGTTATGTTTTCAATAGGCCTGTGAATAAATATATGCAATCTCCGCACAAAAAAACCAAGTTCTTCCTGCCACTAACAATAAATAAGAAATAACGTAGTGTATGAATGAAAGGATGATAAAAGGCAACACAACTAACACAAGTACAAAAATTGCACCAGCAAGTCAAGTAGTTTTTTCCAAACAAGTCATAGGGAGCAATAAACTGAAAACGAAACTGTATACAATGGACGGTAAACACAGCGTCATGATGACCGCCTGTTATCAAGTAGTAATTGAATTAAGTATTTATGTTGCGGTAAAGCAGTGGAGGCAAGTAATTTTTTTCCAAGTTTTTTCACGGGAATCATATTTTTCAAAAATTTCACCTAACCGAACCTAGTAGTTATGATTGAAAGGTTCGGTTAGGTTAAAATTTTGAAAAATATGATTCCCGTGAAAAAACTTGGAAAAAAATTACTTGCCTCCACTGCTTTACCCCAACCAGTATTTACAAATAGAGCAAATCAAAGAAGTGTTTGTCAATGTTATATGCAAGCTGTTTTTTAGTTTGCACAGAACAAACAAAAACTAATGCGTGAAGTGGTGTCATTTTTCTTGACAAATCCACCACACAGTCAGATCTACCTAAATAAAGATGTTTTATCTACTCGTCAGTCGTCCGCCGACAATTTATAACCGGAATAAGCTTTGTGTTTTAGTGTATTAACTGCAGCACCTACACTAAATGGATATTAATGAATTAAATGACGGTGTTCAACGAACAGACGAGAAAATTAACCATAGCTGAGCAAATGAATGAAAATTAAAAATAGGCAGCTACACCATTTAGTATTATAAATCAGCAGAAATAAAAATGGAAATTCTGAAACTCAAAGCTGTCATGTAGCAAGCAAGATCATTTCAATTCATTTTATCTCTATATATGTATGTAATGGTTTATCTGAAAAAAGTTAAGCATCATTTTCAACAGCAGCTTTCAATGAGCATAGATCCATAGATTTTTTATTCTCGATATTAATTTTCTAAAACAGCTCCTTACTACAATCAAAACATTTTAAAGCATCTATTATTGTTAATGAAATTTTCATTCAATACGTTTTCTTTCTATATTTTATTCTGATTCGGAATCATCTTCGTCTTGTTCAGTTTCATCTTCCTCATAACTGTTCGTATACGTTTGTATACGTTCGTATACGTATGCTTCTTCCCTCTCCACTGCTATTCTTCTCCCCCAGGCAAGGACTTTGATTACCAAAGAAACTAAAATATCATTTTGGGAAAATATACAAAAACTTACAATTTGGTTTTCAATTTTCCGAAAAATACGCTTTTTAAGTTTCTACACCTACAAAAATTTGGGGCGGCAGCAACAGCCATGACTTTTCTAAGTTTTCTATTTCCTTTTTCGAATTGCAGCCAGGCTGTTAGTTTTATCAGCAGTTTTAGCATTTTCGTGTTGAGTCATGAGTGATTTGGTAACAATAATAAGTTTTCCGAATTGCCGAACCGCCAGGATTAATCATTCTGCCAAAGTGTGTTCACCTTTTTTATAATTTACTTATATTATGTTGTCCAATGTGCATAAACTATATAGGTATTTTGGCAAATAGAATAAAGTTAATCAACACAGAAATAAAACACAAATATACTTTTGCCGATAAAGCCTTTCCCCTGTTTATTTTTCATGGTCGTTTGGTAAATTTACGAGAAAAGTAATATAAAGTGAAGTCTGAGACTCTGAGTAATTAGCGCTATTCGTAACATTATGATCGCAATTATTTCTAATAACCTGATATGGTTAGCTTTTTCTTGCTAGGTATTATTGGTATGTGGTCGAACAATATTTTTTTCGTAATATCCATTAGCAATCGAAAGCTACATGTTTAAATATTGGGCAGATACTTGAGTTTAGGTGTTACGTGTCAGTTAATAAGCTAATTTGGCGCAGCCGTACTGCAAATTTTTTTGCCATGTCTATTTTTATAAAAACTGGTATAAATATATAGAGATTTGACAATGTCGACAGATAACTTGAAATCGAGCTTTGCAATGCTTCCACAATTCCGCAAATACAATAAACTTTTCCTGGAATCAACTCCATATAAAAATAACAAGCAGATTAAATGCGTTATACTGATAATGGTATTGTTCTATTACTTTTTGGTTATCCTAACGCAAAACTCGAGCCAATGCCAATCTGGTACTTCCGAATTTGTTTATTCTTCACTAAACATTGGAGTCATTTCCTATTGTTGCGCAAATATATTTTTCAATTTCAAAGCTATTTGTTTGCGTTAAAATACATTTTTTCTCAAACATTTACAAACCGTAGCAATTTTTCTTTGAACCGCCACACTAATTTTCATTTCATAAAAACAAAACAAGTAGAGTAAAATAAAAAGTAATTCCAAATAGCACAGAATTTGTTTCCCTGAAAAGGCAATCAAGTCAAGTTTTAACTCTTCCAAACCGAAAAGGGCTAACGCTTGATTTCAAATGGTAACATAATTAGAACACAAATTTTAATTTATTTAATGGCATATCAGCAGCGAAACGGTTATATTTTACATTGTTTGATCCTATCTGTTTTATTTATTATTTATCAGCTTAAATTTTTCCATAATTTTAGTATTGTCAAATTTGATACACCATACAAAGTTCCCTGCGGTTATACAAAGTATCTCTACACTGATTAACAATTGTATTGCAGTGTGATTACCTTTACAACATTTAGTATGGCTTTTTATTCACGCTTTCAGTTTAAAAGTTCTTTTCAGTTCTTTAATAATTGGTTAATAGTTGGTTGTAATTTCATTTTATTATCATTCATATTTTTTAAACTTGCAATTTATGTATTAAAATTTTATGAAAGATATCAGACGTGCAAAAGTTTAAATTGTCAAATACTAAAATGACTAGCAATCAAAAAGCTCCTATTTACCCACCATTTGTAATAATAAAACTAAAATGTAATTGACATCGAGTTCATTCTCTTATAAATTAAGGTTAAAATGGTGGTTATCATCATTGCCGCTGTTCACATACGTAGAGCTTGAATATCCTGTCCATTATTGCAATGTTTGTGAAATTGACATTTAATTGAATCTGTGAAGAAAATGATAATTGATTTATAAGTCTTTTAAATTTTTAATCGTTAGATTTTCTAATGTTTCTAAATATTTTTAAAAGCTTTTTAGAGCTTATTTACAGCTTAATATGAGTAAAATTAAGTTCCTATCAACATCGTAACTAATTAATGAAGTGAATTGTTTTTATTACAAAATCTTGATTACTGCTTGCTAAATAAAGTTTTTATACAAAATACAAACTAAATCTCAGTAGGAAACCTAAATACTTTTCATTCAAATTTCGTATATGTGTACATTAATTTTGTTTTTTTTTGTTTTGGTACTTTCTTATATAGTTAAGAAATCCATTGAAGTTCTTATGATTCCCTTTTTACTTGTGTCACACTCTACAACTCTAAACAGCAAACAGCAACGTTCCCTTAAAAATCTGAAAAACAGTCATTTCAAAAATAAGTGAAAGTTCTTTGTCCAGAAAGTCTTGAACCAGAAGAGCAACATAATATTCCAAACCAGAAATTTTCATTATGGAGAAAAGCATCATAGAGAACATTGTGAGTTTACAATGGAACTTAATTCAGTCAAAATTAAAGACTTGGATGAAGTCCACTAATTTCAGTCCAGAAACAGTGCAAGAAATTTCAGAAATCTTCAATCAAAGTCACCATCATATTTACACGAATCAATTGAAAGTCCTTCAAAACCAAAACTACTCTCCTAGAAATGCAGCTAAATTTACAAAAATGTGTAAAGAAAGGGTAAAGAATGAGTTGACACCGATTGTTGCTGAAATTCAATTTGGCTTAACCTTATTTACTCCAGAATGCAGAGAAGCATTTGAAAATATCAACACAACAGCATACCAACAGCCAGCTTGAAAACAGTCTAGACCAGATTTTGGAGCAGGTTTTGAAACAAGTTGGAGAAAATTCTAAGGAGCTCGTACAATTTGGAGCAAGAAAGATGATAGAAAAATACAGAACAGAGCAAGGAATCGGACAAGAGACTTCTTGTCTACAGGGCATGCAATTAATTCGTGACTTTCACCAAGAATACTTAAATCAGCAGCTATCATTCAGTGAGCCCTGTGATCCTACCATTTTATTCAAAAGGCATGAAAAGCTAACTAGCAGTATGCTGCAGGCATTTACAGAAACATTTGGCTCAGTAAAGGATTTACCAGGAAAGCAAACACAGCTCAAAGAGCGTTTTATACATGACTTTTTCAACTTTCACACCAAAACCATGAGCAAACTGGAAAATCAGATGAAGGGAGTAAACCAGCTAATAGAAAAACTCAGAAAAAAATACGAAAGTCAGATGGACGTTCTTCTCAAAGAAAATCCTACGGGGTTGGAGGAGGTCAGGTTTAAATCAGTGCATAAGCAGGTGCTTGATAATTGTGTCAAGGAACTTGTTGATGCCATTCATCAGGATTTTTTCAAGGATGAACCAACAGACGATCATATATTAGCTTTTAAAACGAGCATTAAAAAAGTTTACAAAGTAATAAAAACAGAAAACAGAAATACACTGGAGGCAAGAGAGGAACACGCAAAATATCAAAACTGGAAGAAAAATCAAGTAGCTACCAAAACTCAGCAGAGTATTAAAAATGGGTCCGGTAAGTAAACAAATTTATTTTCATTAATTTTTTTTAATTCTTTTACATCCCTCTCGTTTTGAATTGATCATCATCAACAATCTATTTTTATACTCATACAGAACTAATGGATAACACGTCAGCAACCAAATCAAAGATGATACTTTTTCAGCTCGCCTATCACAAAATTGGAGCAGCCTCAATCACAAGAAACGGTGAGCCTGAAGATATACAGTTTCATCCAGCTATAGTGGTACTTACAAACAATGACGAGTGGCTGTTTGGCGAAGACGCTTCTAACTATTCCGGAAATGCAAAGGGAACCTGGCATATTGAGGAATACTGGTCACATAGGGATTTGGTTGAAAAAATTCTTGTAAATGGGGAGTACGTGTCAAT
>JAANSP010000884.1:0-17986 GCA_036850745.1 Homidia socia
TTTTACTGGCTGTGTGCTCTCTCTCAGCATTCTTTTTCAGCACTTATTCATTATGCATGGATTGATACACACAAAGAGAAAAAATGGAAACACATCAACCCGCAATAAGTCAGGTGAAAGTTTTTCATATGTTGTAGTGAATGAATGATGACGATAGTGTTACGACTAAAGCAAAGAAACAAAAAGCGTTTTCTGCGTTCAATACAAAATGAATCGATTCCTGAATTTTAATGAAAACAACTCAGGTTTCTGTATTTACCTATTGGTAATTACTACTGCCACTACGATTGCTATGTTCAAAGTAAATAAAATTTGAGAGGCAATGTCAGGGGACTTTTATAATTACTTGTATAATGGTCAAGACAATGGTCATCTCGAACAGAAACAACATCAATCTTACAATGCACCATGTGTAAGGGCAAGAACAAGCGTCTGGTTTTAGTCTTTTTCAAGGAAAAAATTAACTAAAAGGTCACCCGTTCGTCATTATTAGATATATATAGAAGGGACAGTCCTTATGATTGTGTAATGTAATAACACTGCCAACTGCCACTGTATACTCTCCAACAAAACAAAAGCGTCTGGTTTTAGTCTTTTTCAAGGAAAAAATTAACTAAAAGGTCACCCGTTCGTCATTATTAGATATATATAGAAGGGACAGTCCTTATGATTGTGTAATGTAATAACACTGTTAACTGCCACTGTATACTCTCCAACAGAACACATATCGTGGTAAAATGCTACTAAAAGATACATGGAGACAAGCAGATAGTCGGACATGAGCTTTGGGCGAGAGCAACCAGACAAGCAGTTTTCAAAAAAAACTTGATATCGGCACACATATATTTTTGTGCTCGCTCGCTCATTCCACTTTTCCGTCACATGTCATATTAGCAAAAAACAAGAATGTTGTCTGGGAAAAGGAATGTTAATGGTCACTGCCACACAGACAGAAGCTAACAGACATAATAAAATATTTACACTTGAGAATACGTACTATAAGTATATGTATGTGCAGATATGCAACGCAACATCGATCAACTTCTTCCTTTACCCCCGATGCTACACAACCATAACTAATCAATATTATATTAACTTTTTTCCCAATTTTCCCATATGTACATGCTATTATAGCGTGATAACGGAAACGGCTTATGTAAGAAAGATGACATTCATTTCTTATAGCATGTACATACCTTACCATTAAATTGACCAAAAATATTTTCTTGTAAATCTCATCTCATCATGCCAAATAATATATGGTGCGCTCATTAGGGAAGAAATTGCGTACGTGCTTCCTGTACTACACAAGATTAATAGGAAAAGGCAGTGGGATAGTGCTGCTGCTCTTGCTGTAAATCAAGGGAAGCGGACAGTGACACAAGAAATGTATATATAATGATCACATTAATATTTTCATTTTTACACTTATTAACAGGCATGTCATTATGAAATATATGCTTTTGAGGAGGAAACTCCCTGCATATACATCCTTGATAATGAAACTGCTATCATATATACCTCATATAAATAACACGTGTTACAACATTATGATGACCTTGCCGCTAATAAATAGATATGTGTGTACTTACACTCAGAGCAAAAGCCAATAAAAAATCTTTACTAATCAAATAAAGTAGCAGCATTAGTAGTAGGAAAACTGCTACCATATATACATCATATAAATTACACGTGTTACAACATTATGATGACCTTGCCGCTAATAAATAGATATGTGTGTACTTACACTCAGAGCAAAAGCCAATAAAAAATCTTTACTAATCAAATAAAGTAGCAGTATTAGTAGTAGGGCTACTCCTAGTGGGAGAAATGCGTTGATGTCTTTTTACTACTCCACCCATTAGATTCACTTTGATTACTGACAAATACTCTCTATATGTGGCCACTATATACACAAATAGTGTACACATTCCCCACATCAATCACTGATTATCCTCACTCTACTTTTTTCTATCATTTTCACTGGCTGGATGAGTAGCGGCATCACTGTGATTATTATTACCATTATAACACTATACAAACAAACTTTTTTATGATCTTTTTGTGCATCTACCTATACGTTTATACACCATATTTATTTACTGCTGTCGCTACCCCAGACAGATTTTATGCCCAATATTATTTTCTCTGTTTGCATTTACTTTCTTCTCTGGCTTGTTTGTGACTGTGCGTGTGTGTGTGCATTTTTCTCATCTTGCCAAAATTCATATTCAACCACTACCACCACCATCTTTCTTTTATTTATGAGGCCATTAAGCCATTCAAACGTTTTTATGGCCAGACACATGGCAAGGTCACAAAATTAAATCTCTGTTGTAAGTGAAGCTAATAAGTAAAAGTTATGCTGTATAAATATTGCGCTGCTTAAACTCTCCTAGTGATCATCAATATCATCCACACATTATCATCCTTGTATAAAGCTGCTCACTTTTTGCTTTAAGCTGCATGCTCTGGCCCAGCAGATCCATAATGATTACACGATTTGATGATATAAAAACTTTTTTATATAAAAATATCTTATCCATGTACATTTTTTCTTTCTTAGGATTGACTTGACTTACTCCACCACAGTTGTACATATTTACTATACATTTAAGTTTATATGTAGCTGACAGAAAGGAAACTGTTTCGATTTCACATTTCCTATGCTCATCATCATCGTTGAATTTGTTCAACGTACGTCTCACTCACTCAAACTCATGTCAATGTTCAAGGATTTTCATTTAAATTCCCGACTCTTTCCGGGGAAATGGAATATGGGAATGGGAAGGACAAGGACAGACACATACACAACTGGAGAAAACCTGTACTGTGTGCTTCTGTTCCGTGACAGGTTTCTTTTATTGCCGGAGATTAGATATGAGAAAGGAAAACGAGGACGTCGAATATGATGATCGCTGGGAAAAATGAAAAATGACAACGTATGGAAGACAGGTAGTCAACCGTGAAATGATGCATTTCTTTTCCTCATTTGTTTCTGTTTTCTGCTTCAAGAGAAAAACACATTGGTATAATACTTACGCTGCTGAGACATCAACATTTGAAGGGAAACTAATGCATTTTTGCAGTATGTAATAAAAATATGTCAGCCACCAGTACACTCAGGACTTGAGCTTACACCACCGCTGATTTTCAACCACGTGGCATTCCATTCCACGCTATTTTCTCAAAAAATGGCATTTCCCACTATACAAATAATATTTTCCCTCGCCACCATCAAAAAAATGTAATATTTTTTGCAGCTACTACTATACTATCATCATTAATTGAATTTCCTAGTCACGCACAAAGACTATCCTGGAAAAAATTCCTTTCTAAATCCCATGCAATATTTCATTGTTATGCTGTTTCGTTTTTTAAGAGTGTTTATATGACTATGCGTATACCTACTTACATTCGTGCATTTCACATACACGAGACGAATTGAATATTGAATCCAGATAAAAAATATTTTTTATCGTGTACGTTTTTTTGTACACTTTGGGAACATGATCGCGAGGAGAAAGGTGAAAGGAATGATAATGTGTTGTTATGCATATGCTGTACACTTACAGTAATTCGACTACAAACGAGTTTTTTAAGCTGGGAAAATCCGAGACGCCAGAAAAGATTGGCGTAACAATAATGGAAATGGAACGCAAGGTCATGTATATGAGATAGCATTCAAATTATAAAATGACAGCAACCTGATATCTTTTTTTAGCTTACCTGTATTTGGAACAAAGTCACAAAGCTCAGGATTCAGCCTCCTTTGTTCCATATATTCTTGAGTTGTGTAAATACCGAGAAAAATTGGCGTGAACGAGAGAAACGATGGCAGGATCCATATTGAACCTAGGAACAAAAAAATGTAAATTGAATTATATAAATTTCATCAAGACTTTTTGTGAACATTTTCGAATCAGTTCTTTTCAAACTTTTCAGATTTTTGCGTCTGCGATCAACTACTACGTGATAGTTACTATTATTTTGTCTAAACAACCATTTTAGTTCGTTTTCGGTCAAGTAAGAATCCCCTGGTTACCGTCAATTAACCATGGTCGTTCCAGAGTATTAGCGTTATATTTTGGCGTTTACTCGTGATTTTATTCGTCTTGCATTTTTAACCCTAACAGGCGATCAGCTTGTCCCTTTTTGGTCAAAAAGATTAACTCGCTTGTTTGTAATCTGATCTACCCGATAAGCCTTCTTAAAAGAAAGTATATATCAATAACAAAAACCAGAAATGCAAAAGGGAAAAGTCAATGTTTCACTTTAACCAGAGAAAAATCTTTATATAACTACGGAAAGAAAGTGTATTACCTCGCATTACAAGTAGCAATATCATATTTCCAGCTTGTTTTGTTTTTGATCGCAAAAGTTCGCACAACTTTAATGTACTCTCACATAAAAAAGACAAAAGACAAGGGTAATCGTATAAATGTTCTTCTAATGAGGAAAGAAAGTGTATTACCTCGCATTATAAGTAGCGATATCATGTTTCCAACTTGTTTTGTTTTTGATCGCAAAAGTTCGCACAACTTTAATGTACTCTCACATAAAAAAGACAAAAGACAAAGGTAATCGTATAAATGTTCTTCTAATGTCACCTTTCTTACATGCATACATCCTTGAATCTATGATCCATCTATGGGATTTTTGATGGTTCCACTAACAGAAAGAAAGTGGTCCCACTGGGGTTATTGTGAAGAGCAGAGTACTAAATGCGAAAAAGTCCGTCCCTATACCTAACTATGCACATGATACGTTGTAGTAGTGGTGTTATGCACGGACACACACAAAAGCCATGTACATACCATTACAACACCCGCCACCAAGACTTTGTCTAGTGTGCTATTCTAAACATGTCCCTCATATTAATAACACATGCCATTTTCCATAAAATACATGCCTTATGGAGAACAAGGAGTAAAAAAGGAGAAAGTACCGGAGTATATTTGCTCGTGCCCTTCTTTTTCTACTTGTATTACTAAAACTACTCAATGAAGGAAAAAATCTCCTTTGCGTCTTTTGTCAAGCCTTTTTTCCATTATAGTTCTACTCTCCATAAACGATGTAGTGAACCAGTGAAAAAAATGAAATGTGAAAGTGTAAAGAATATAAAAAAGAAGGTAAAATGCAGAAATAGAAGATCGAAAATGAGAAAATACGAGAGAGAACAAACAAGGAAAGACCTGGGTTGGCAAAATCCAGTGTGACAGCAGGTGCATACATGATGAAAAAATGTGAATGTTGTGACAATGTTCTTTGTATTGTCCCCTACCGTCTTGGTTTGACTGTTGAGAGCATAAATAGTACTTTACATTGTGAAGTATGATAAGGAAAGAGAAAGATGCACAAGTGAAGACATAATACCAAATGAACAGATGATAAAAATCCTGCGTTGAAAAAGATGACATATGACATTTTATAAAAAGTATGTGTATGTTTCAGAGGTGGTAAAAATATCAAAGAGAATGTGGAAAGCTTTTGAATGCTACGAGCGGAGATTGTCTCTTTTCTCTATGGACAGCAGCGTTTGCTGTTTGTGAATAGGTCATTTTTCTCCTTTGTAAATTATAGATGATTTCGGGGAAAATGTCTTGTACAGTAAGAAAGCGTGAAACACGGAGGTATATATTCATGTATTTTTTATGTGTGAAGTGCTGTAAAAGCAAGTCCTCGTAATCAGAGAGTATGAAAGCTTGTATGAAACATATTATTTTACAGACTGTATATATATACATCTTTATACGTTTTTGTACAGTGTAAAGTTCTTTCCCAGAGGGGCTGTTTAGTAGTGCATATAACAATGTGTCATAAAACGATGAATAAACTAGTGAGGAAGGTACCTCTTCTCTCGCCACTTTCTCTCGGACCCCAACTACTAAACTGATGTCTTCTTAAATTGGATCAGTGCCTCTGGTATGTCTTATGTGTTTCCCACTACTAATATGAACTTTTTGGACAATTCTCAACATCATTGGCTGCATCCATGACGACAATGCTGTTCTAATTTTCGTCTCGCCTGATTGTAAATTATAGCAAGAAAGAAAGAAAGTTCATACAAGACAAAAACTTGCTACTTATGCATATTACTGACTTTCGTTGTAAAATAGGTAAAAAAATTATTTATCAGTCCATTTTTGGAAGGTGCCTAATTGCTATTGAAGTTCGCTTTGCACTACAGCAATGCAAAACGCCATAGTTTAAGTAAAAAATTGACGTTTAACTTACCAGTGTAAAAAAAGAAAACTCAACTTGGCCAATCTTTGTAAAAAACGCAACTATTTTAAATAAAAATAATATACGGCACTGTAAATAAACTAATCTCCTTAATTCCTAAAGACGTTTTGTCATAAATAAAAACATGCTTCACTTAAATATAAATAAATATAAATATTGTATGCATACGTTGTACGTAATAACAAACAACCTATCGAGATTTACGTCTTTTTCTGACGAGACTTGTTGTTTTGTCCCTTGGCGTTTTTGAATTCTGAAGGTCTACTTGGTAAAATGAAATGTATGACCCATCAATGCTTTCCCAATCTATTTCTATTTACTTTGAGCATCCACATTATTCCAAACTGGAATCGAAAGGACTAGGTCCCTATATGCCTATTTCTTTCATCTAATATTTTTTCAGGCTGATTCATTTCAATAGTACCAGTGTGAATAAAAGGAGAACCGAAAAGCTTTGGAGGTTCTCAGGTGATGTCCTTTCCACTCTGAGTGCCTCTGAGCCGAGTATACCCGTTCACCTTCTTACAACAACAACAGTTACTTAAGAAACTTGTTGTTTTGTCCCTTGGCGTTTTTGAATTCTGAAGATCTACTTGGTAAAATGAAATGCATGACCCATCAATGCTTTCCCAATCTATTTCTATTTACTTTGAGCATCCATATTATTCCAAACTGGAATTGAAAGGACTAGGTCCCTATATGCCTATTTCTTTCATCTTATATTTTTCAGGCTGAGTCATTTCAATAGTACCAGTGTGAATAAAAGGAGAACCGAAAAGCTTTGGAGATTCTCAGGTGATATCCTTTCCACTCTAAGTGCCTCTGAGCCGAGTATACCCGTTCACCTTCTTACAACAACAACAGTTACTTAAGAAGCTTGTCCATTACTCCCTCCCTCGTTTTAAAAGAAACTTTTTGACTAACGCAATTTGTCACCGTTTCAATCTGGGAGAACACATCCCATCAACACATATTGCTCCCAAACTGTGCTTCCTTAATGCATCTGCTGTTTTGTGTTTTCATCAACAAACTCATCTGAAGGCATGTTCTATTATTCATTAGAAATACCTACTATACATAGGTATAGGGTGCACTCTCCAAAAATTGCTTGCCCACCGAGAATGAAAGAATTCCGCCATATTGGAAAGAAAATAGAAAAGCTGCCTAAGCAGTCACAAAAGTATTGAATAAAAATATACCCAACTTTTTAAGGCCTATTTTTTAACTAGATAGGCATTTATACCCTTTTATCTTTCAAAATTTCCAACTTGCGTAAATATATCCAATGTCATTGCAGACTTTGTATGCATATGATAATCAGCTAGATTGGGTAACAAACAACTATATACGTATCTACCTAGTATATGCATTAGAGCCTACTTCTTGTCTCCCTTTGCTTGACAAACATCAAAGGAAAAAAATAACAAACAAAAACATCTTCAAAACACAGTAATCATCTAAGTGGAGTACGAAGGAAGTCTTGCAGCAAGGTAAACGGTACTAGAGATATTCTTATTGATATTGACAGTATTTATATAGCTGTGTACTTATTTATCCATAAACCAGAGTACTTTTCTGGGTAATATTATATCGTAACGTCGCATCTTAAGTTTCATGTATTCACTACTCGCACGAGTGCATATTTTGACACATTTTTTATCCGAAATGAGCCCCTGGCTCAAGTTCAATTTCACGTTCATTCACGCTCATCATAGCAAGGTTTATTACTAATTATTTAGAAATGACAAGTATCAGCCGTCATCATACATCCGTTTATCATTCGACAGCCAAGTGACGGTACCGATTTTGCATTAGACTTTCAACAGAAAAAGAATCTTGGGAACGTTTATGAAAAATACATATCCCAACAGCATCTGCAAATGACAACCACTTGGATAGTCAATGTCGACTTGTGAGTTGTGTCAAGTCAAGAATGATGATGACAAATGTATACACAAACGCACAAGGTACGGCAATTGAGCTGGCATGCCAAAAAGTGAAATGACGCTGAGAAATAGTAGACAGGAGTGTAAAAAGTCGTAAACGCGGCGGTAGAGTTTGTAGTTAGTTAGGTCGGTTTGTCTTCATTTATAAAAAAATAATATTATCCTCATTATTATAATCATCATCACAAATGATATCGGTGGTGAGCGTAAAAAATCTGTACACATGGAATTTTGCGACTTGAATTTGTGTGCGTGGGAGAATATTGATATACACTGTGCCCACAAGATTTAGCATTGAAAAGTAAACATTTACCAATATTTACACTCATAAACTTTCCCTGACTGGTGATGGATAGACGGGGCAAGTCGAGTCTACAGTCAACAAAACATACTTATAACGGTGACGGTGGACGACGATTTTCATAATAGTTGTTTCCTATATACCGCTTCCTGTTTACTGCAGATAAACAGGAAATTAAAAAGCCTCACGAGAAATTTTCAAATTGTCGTTATTCTGGATAATCAAACACCAATTTAATCTATTTTACGAATAGTGTGGCAGGCTCAGGCTCCACTTTCATGTAACTCGATTCCGTAGAAATAGAAGTTGCTTAACTCCGCACTTATAATCACATGGAAAGGCCCTACTTTTACTATGAATAAGTAAATACTCGAAAAATCTGAAAAAACGAAATTAAAGATAAAATGCTCAAATGTAATAACCTCAAATTAAATACTGTTTTCATTCAACGGAACCAGAGTAATAACTCGATACTAGGTATAATGGATTGATATAATGATAGTAATGGCTAAAACAACATCGCATTACAACCTTTAATGGGAAAATTGTTCCAGTCTCCAAATAAAATATAAGATACTTACTAAACCTACTTTTTAGCTGCTCCGATTATTGGCAATTTATTGGAATCATAGTCACGATTATTTCATACGTAAATTGTATTAAAGAGTTCATTGAAATGGTCATTGTATTTACATAAATAGCATTAAATTGTAGGTAAATAAATAAATAGGCTTTAATCAAACGTGAATCGAGTTTCTAGACAGCAAATATCGTTATTTTTATTCTGAACTGTCATGCCTACAAAAATTTAAACCTTTTCTCTGCGTAAAACGTATTACAAGTAGTATTAAATATTTTGTCTATCCATCATTTCTGCTTTTTGCTTGTTCATGCTCATGTACATGTTCTTTTGAAAAAAAGTATTTCATGAGCTTCCATGGAACAAGTTTACTACTGTTGAGCACACGTATTTACAAAACTGCATGCACTGATTAAAGCTGTTGCCTCCGGTCAGGATCCCTGTTTCCAGATAATAAACTTTTTTGGTTTTATATTGTTTGATGCATGTTTTACAGATAAATGTACACAGAATGGTGTGTGTCACTTTGTGAGTGAAAATAAATAAAAATGTGCTTTAACAGTTGGCGAAAAGTACAAATTAACTGTGCTGAGTAAATACATTTTTTATATTTACTAACCATCATAACTTGTTTTTCACTGTTGTTTGCTTGATTCTCCTTCCTTCCTCTTTCATTGTACAAGGACTTTTTCTCGCCTTGAGAATAACTGATTGAACCCTTTCCTCTCCACTAACGAGATAAAAAGGGCCGGAGGTTCACTATTCATTAGATTCCCTGTGTAGAAGCCCATACATTTTTTTGAAATGAGCAGTTTTCATTTTGCCCAATTTAATAACACTTTTCTACAGAATTAGTTGTTGCAGTAGTGCTTCCTGTTTGGATAGCTGAAGTACTACCACTACACTATCATCATCCTCACCATCACGACTCTTACTAATGAAAATACTAATGACCTCGTTGTGAAGCTCATTTAGTGAGAACGTGACATTTCTACAATGATGTTCAACAAGATAGGCGCCAGCCAACTCCAATTCCAAACAAGAGAAATGGTCGGCACTAGAAGGATTGTACCGTGTGCTCCTGATGATGATGGAAGAGAAAGTGAGAAAAATAGTTTGCGAGAAAAGAGGCCACATAGATAGGAGCTCGTAGGAAAATTCGAAAAAAACGTGAGAATTTCAAGGTAGCGAGGTAAATAAACGTGGTAAATATATCAGGTTTCTGCTCCGAATCCAAATGAGCATGGTTGATGATGATAGCATAGAGGAAAAAAGTAGTTTAAAAATAGAGTGTGCGCTGCTGCGGTGAGATAACAACATATATGAAAAAAGCCTTATTACCATCCAAACTTATCACTTTTTGAGTAGCAATTACAGAAATCATTCATTTAAGCAACTTCTCAGTGTGAACTATTATCATAATAAACACCATTAACATAATATAATAACGAAAGTGGGTAAAAACCATGATAATTAACTCTCGAAAGCTTTTGTGACCCATACGCATTTTAAACAAAAACGAGCACCTGTAAATGCTGTACGAAAATCGCCATTAACACTTTTTTGAGTAGCAATTACAGAAATCATTCATTTAAGCAACTTCTCAGTGTGTACTATTATCATAATAAACACCATTAATATACGTAATAACGAAAGTAGGTAAAAACCATGATAATTAATTCTCGAAAGCGTTTGTGACCCATACGCATTTTACAAAAAATAGCACCTTTGAATGCTGTACGAGAATCGCCATTGAAAATTCCACTTAAAGTGCATGGAACCGATCGAGCCCCATATCTCCAGGGGGAACTCCTGCCCCTTGGACTGAAATTCAATCCCAAAGATATGTTGGTCTGAAATATCTGTATGCCAAATGTGAAGTCAATCAGATCAGTATCGAAAGTTCAAGTGTTTACAGACGACAGACAGACGCCAAGATAAAATCATTAACTCTCGGGCTCGCTTTTGAGAGTAAAAAGGTTTTTATATGCTTATTTTTATAAACAAAATTGAGTATAAAAAGGTGTCAAAAGTTAAAAACTTTTTCGTCGATATAATTCATTAGTTTCTTTTTCATTTGCTTTTGCCAGATATGAAACACAACGTTGGTATATTTAGCTTCTGCCAGCAGTACATTGATTACTCCATCTTTGATTGTAACCTTGTTAGGTAGTTTATTTCCTTGTACTCATTTTCCTTGAACTACCCTGTCCTGATGCTTTTGCCCTTTTCTC
This sequence comes from Homidia socia, assembly GCA_036850745.1. Classification (NCBI taxonomy): domain Eukaryota; kingdom Metazoa; phylum Arthropoda; class Collembola; order Entomobryomorpha; family Entomobryidae; genus Homidia; species Homidia socia. The sequence goes on from JAANSP010000884.1 coordinate 11,308, forward strand.
TGTAGTTATTCCTTGAACAGCGAAAAAACAATCAGAGAACAAGGGCGCGGGCGGCGTGAGACAAATGGAAAGCAAAAGAATTTCTAGCAACATATGTACATATAATACTATTTTACACAAAAGTCGTTGGAAAAGTTGACAAAGATGACGGTTGACTTTAAGCTGACGTGTAAATCCTGTCAGAAAAAATGAGAAAGCAGTGGCGGAAGTAGAAGCAGCAGCGCCATTTTTGTTCTCTCCTCGTGTAATTTATGACATGATATAGTACAATGGCTATATAAAATGTACGACGTACATGCTATATTACCCCAAGCCCTATAATTAGCGGTTGCTCTCTTCCTTCCTCCTGTAGATAACCATTACACAAATATTTCAAAGTGGATTGGGTATGTGTTTAGAAGCATGAAGATTGAAGATGAAACACGTGTAGGCAAAAAAAAATTTGAAATAAGGAGAAAGTAAGTCATCCACACATTTCTGCATCATCACTCTGATCGTGAGTACTTTTTCAACTAAAACTTTCTCTTCCGTGTTATTTTCATAGTAAAGGATTTATTGCCCTTGTTATTACTATTTCATAAAAAAAAGTTATTGCAATTGCAATGAATTGCCTGCCGTTCCAGCCTTGTTATATCGTCCAGATTTGTTACCATGGTCTTTGGAAAATAGTAAAAATTGTATGCTACTACAAACTACAATAATACTTGGTTATGTAAAATGTGTAATAGTAATAATGACGATGGCGCTACTAGCAGCAGATGTATTGTTTACCATGGAAAATGAACGGATTGTCGCAGCATAGTATGATGGTACACGTCATATATTCTTCATCTCTCCATTCACACTTCAACGTCTTTTGATGACATGACAGGTGTCTTGATTTGATGATGCTTGCACTATGCATGGGCAATAAAAATAATTGTTATGAGCAGTAAAATATATATAAAAAACTGACAAGATGGTAGATTTTTATGACTTTCATCTCTGTTACTCTTTTCTGCAGCCCAGAGTTGACAAGCATGAAGGCTATAAAGTTACCATATGAAGGAAGACAACTGTAGTGATTATAGTGTAGGTAGAATCATGTTTACTGTTTTTGGATTCTTTTTTAAGCAAAAGGTTATCAACCCAAATATTCTCTGTGCTTCAAACACTGTTCCCTTGTTCTTGACAAAAACCGCAATCTATGTGTGTGTATTCGTTCTGTCCGTATAAGGGTTTTGCAGGCAGGCAGGTCATTCTAAAAATAATTATTTTGGCCGACACAAAAATGAAAAGTGCATCACTTGAATGCAAAATTGGTACCAGTATAAACTCATCATCAAACTTTTTCCTCTAAACTCGCATCCACTCGGTGTATAAATGGTGCGGATCATATAATTTTCTTCAAGTCAGTTGTTCCACCGTGCATGCGCTGTAAATGAATCTAATGTGTTGGTGCGCCATGTTTAATTTAGAGCATTCACTTTTTTGACTGCCTATATGCATGTCAGACTGTGTGACGATATCCATGAAGATAACGATGATAACATCAGAAAAAATATGTAATGTATCAAAAATGTCAGACACACACCAAGTAATTTCTCAAAAGATAAAAGACACCAGTAATAAAAAGTGACTATTCCGTGCTGAGATCCATCTGGTGCTTCCATCATCATTTTTAATAACCAGTAGTTATACTTCATGTACATTACTATCAAGAAAAGGGCTAAATGACACGTTGCACTCATCTGAACCCTGGGTAGTATATCGTACCATAAACTAAATTGTCCGTTAAAATAGTCGAATAGCACGTATCATCTATTGAATTGCTATCATATTCATAATCATTGTCGCAGAAAACTGAGATTTTTTTCTCTATCGTCACAAAAAATACGATAGTTTGTTGGCCCTAAAAGAAAGGAAATAAATACAGGATTACAGGCATGTGCTCATGATAATATTTCTTTTCTTTGGAATTGCTCGCTTTCTTGGAAGCTCGGCTACAATTTATGCTAAAGGCTATGAAAAGGATTAGATAATTCACGATTCATTGAACTATGGACGTAAAAGCACAGTCACCGAAATGACTGTCTACATTACTTCTTTTTGTCTCCAATTAACTTGACGCTCTAAGAAAAACGCATATCGTTGTATTTAAGAAAATGGTAAAACCTAGATGCGCTATTCAATTGATAATGCATGTTACTATCTATACCAAGTATTTCCATTCTTATTATTACTATCGTCATAATATGAGCAAATGGATGGATATATTTTGTAGATACTTTTTAATCACTTTGTGAAATAAATTGCAGCAGTTTCTCTGAAACAGTAAAAATATCCTATAAAATCTACGCTGAGAGCTCATAGTGATGTAATCATGGATGCATCACCCTGGCAACTGATTTTAGCAGTCGTGATTACACCAACGAAAATCAGAGACGAAAAGAGAGAAAAAGTGCTGATACTACTCCAGTATTTTTTTAGCTCACACCATCATCATTACTGCTAAGTTAACTATCAATATTGATTTCACTCAACAAAAAGAGAAGAAACACAGGAAATTGAAAATGCAATAAGATATTCTATTTACTTTCACCAAAAGCAAAACTTACCTATCATTACGCGTACAGTCCTATGAGTCATTTTGAGAGGATATTCCAGCGGTCGACAAATGGCGTAGTAGCGATCCAACTGAGATACAACATAAATGGAGTATTGATGCTGAAAAAGCAAAGGCAAAAAATGAATCAATATTCAATTACAAAGAGAATGAAAAATCAGTTTAATCAAAGTTGTAATTTCGCTTACCTGTGCAAAAGTAAACATCTAATGAGTTCCATACCTGCAAAATTATTAAAGATAAGCAATTTAATACCATGTACCTTATTTATAGTATGAATACCAAGTAAAAATGGATAATTAACAATAATGTTCAATAGTTGATCATTAAACAGAATTTACTAAAGTAGTTTGAATTTTCAAAAATAACTTACATCACAAAGGTACCATCCCCACCGCCATATACCTGTAAAAAGAAACAAAAGCAAAATTAAAATCATTTATTGAAAGGTAAGACTAGAAGCTGTACTCATGAATTATTTTTAACTACTGCGTTGGTCAAGTTGTTTTGGCAGTAATACATGAACTTGGTTGGTAGGTAAAGACAATATGCTAGTATGGCAGTAAATAGTGTCAGGTCAATGTGGATATGTATAACATGTGGAAAAAAATCAACTTTAAGAGGTTTAAAATAAGTAAAGAGAGGCTTATGTTTTCGTCTGTACTCTTATTATTATTAATGTTATTTTTACCGTGCCTTAACCAAAAGCTGACATTCCTCTTATATTGTTTCCTGTTGTATTTAAATTTGTAAGCAGCTTAGTTACTCTTCCTCCTACGCACACACAAACATAACAATACTTCCGTATGCTGCCACTGCACCGACATAAGAATTATAAATAATCAACGTACCTAACGTTTTACATTAAAACCAAAACCAAAATTATTCCACTCGTTCTAGACACAGCAGCTTTTATAAAACTAGAATGATGCTTACCCAACCAACTGCTTTTCTGAAAAACTGAATACATGCACACAGCCTACATGCATACATACATACCTTGTTAGCAAAGGAAAATTTTCTACTTGTTGGAACTCGTCTCGAGTTACACAACCACCGCAAAATTTAATACAAAAGCAGGTAATTGCAATTAAAATTATTCACATCCGTAAGTTCTTGTGTCTTCAGGTGTCCTTATTTGTCAGACTTTTTTCAAAGAAATCAAAACACAAATATCATCTCTGTGGATATATGTATAGTTTTACACTGTGAAGGGAGTTAAGAAAATGTGGTTTAACGGCCAATTAAAGAGTTTTACCGGCCGATTCCATTCTTGTAACTTCCAACAAAGATTTTCCCATTAAAATTATTCACATCCGTAAGTTCTTGTGTCTTCAGGTGTCCTTATTTGTCAGACTTCTTTCAAAGAAATCAAAACACAAATATCATCTCTGTGGATATATGTATGGTTTTACACGGTGAAGGGGTTTGCTTTTGAGATATTTGATAAGCTTTATCACTAACTCTAGCTAAAAAGCTTTTTCACTTTATGTATATTTTACGTATTAAATAGCATAAAGGATTGCCAATGAGAGTGTATCATTTCTTCCCAGTCATCCTTTACCTATATACCTCCATTTTTCTCAGTAGAGCTGACTTTGTTCTCCACAGCTCCATTTCCGACTCTACTGACTTTATTAAATACTTATCCTAATCCCTCGAGGAAACAGTAAAAGGCAAATGAGAAACCTATATTTAAGCTCTCTCCACTCTTCGCTCCTGATCCAGGGAGATTGGAGAAACAAGCTTGGTAGCTTAATAAAGCGCGCGCGGCGGCAGGAGACGTATAAGCAAAGATTTAGGGGACAAGGATGGATTGGAATGCAACGCACAAGAGGAAAAAGGGAAACATGGCAATAAGTTGCACATTAGTCCAATATTTTCTACCCTTCACCATTCTTCACTTTCTTTATCTATCATAGCAGCTGGAGGATGCGTTGCTGTAGTAGCATTCCTTCGTACATGACGACATCCTGAAGCTTTTCGCTGCTGCTGCTGCTGCTGCTACTTTTAAAGATGAAGAAGAGAACAAGTTTTTTTGCCAGGAAAAGAGATAAAGGGTTTTCATGGACTTTTCCATGCTCCATCTTTCTCATATATGCAGCACCACATTTAGAGAATTCACTCCATAATGATGATGATGGTACGTTGCAAAAGTAGTGAAGTGAATTTGGAATTTCTTGTCAGAAAAGTGAGTAAGTAGATAGGGAATGATCGTGACGTTTAGCTTTTCTCTTGTGGTTGTAGTACAAGTAGACAAAACTATTCCAAACCCTACCTTTCGTTCAAGTATATAAAATGTGTTTAGCTATGCATAAATATATATGAAAGCATTATAAAAGAATAGATATAAAATTGTGGCCTATTGAAAAATGCACATATAAAAGTTCATCCACAAGCTCAAACTGCGCAGCGGAATTCCCTCACTATACTACAATACAGACTACTCGCACAGCGAGAGAAAGTAATAATCCAATTCGAACAAAGGTACTACCAATCTGGCAGCCAGGGTACTCTTCACGGGAGGATGAGAATATGGTGGAATATAGAGAGGAGTGTGGAATGGGAATGTTTAGATGATGAAAATGATCATGTTTTGCAGTCTTCCATGTACATACGCGAATGGCAGATAAAGATGGGGAAATGGTAGAGCGTGAGAGAGCAACTAATGAATAATACGATATGCAAATATTAAAACGTGCGCTGTGGACAAAAAAAGACCCCTTTCAAGTTTTTTCCCTTTGTTGTTGTTAGACCGCATCATCAGTACTCTCAGTACATTGGCCTAACCATGCCAACACACACAATCACTACCCGTATTACCAACCAATATATTTGGCACACCACATAAACATGCATATTCCATATAAATTACTTTCCCTTAGATTTCATAGAATTGGTGTAAATATTGTGTAATTTATATATTTAAAGCCCACAATCATCATACTAGACTGGTAGCTACACAAAGTTTAATACTTTTGGAAAAACGAAAAGACTCTCTTGAAGGGAGACTGCGACTCTACTCAAAAGTAACCACAGGTGGCTAAATATTTATCATCGTTCCATCCTTGCATTAAAAGTACTTTTCAATTTTTTGCCATTATTCGACCACATCAAAGGTTTTATAATATTATGAATGTACTTGTGTGAAAATGTGGTTAATATTTCAATTTTTATCCCCACAATTTGGTCCGAGGAAACATCAATGTATTCAATCGTAGAAAAAATACCTACATATTTTAGAATAACAGCTATTGTCACCAAGGAGAGTATATAAAGTCTTTGTTGTATAAAATATGCACATTAACAAAGGAGATTATTTTCTCGGTATAATTTTCCTTTCCCTAATTCCAAGCCCAGCTCAAAGTATAGTGAAGCACGCAGCCTTCCATATGTATATCATATTATTCATATTATCATGTAAATTTAACCTGCTCTAGATTTCACTTTAGCAAACTGTCAAATGTAAAAGAGACAGCACTTCAAAGCGTACAATTTTCTCTCCGCTTATCTTTCCACAAACAGGTGTGCACGATATGGAAATCAATATTTTTGAAGAAAGCAAATTACGTCAATCTTTTGTAAAAAAAATTGCAATTAGAGTAAAACTGGTAAAATTTTCTTTGTTGGTGTAGCATATCTATTCTATTTTTCAAGGTTTACTAGTTACAAAGCAAAGTAATCATCAGATTTATTGAGCGAGCACTGAAATCACTTAAATCGAACAGTAGTAGTAGTAGTAGTAAAATTGCATTCAGGGGATGATGATTTGGGAGACATGGGAGTCGCTGTTGCAGTAAGATTGAACCAGAGGTTTAAATAAACAATCAAAAAAAACAAAGAAGCTTCTCTTTCCGAAACAGTTTAAAAAAATCCGAGAGAATATTACTTTTTTTAGTTTTTCTTCTTTAAAAAACTTTTATCCGGTCCATAATAATGTATACGGTAGATGTGTAAAGTTGGTCTTGTAAAAATTGACTGATGACTAGTGATACTGATGTTGATGTTGGGGTTGGAATTAAAAAAAGAAAGTGAAACTTGTGTTATCAGTCTAAACCAAAGTAGCAACAACAA
>JAANSP010000885.1:0-17983 GCA_036850745.1 Homidia socia
ACACTTTTTTCGGATAAACTGAAGTGCATATAAATGCGAGGCTTAGAAAGCAGCTCTTTTATTTTTTCTTTGGAAAACTCACAAGCCATATTTCGGTCGCATTTTTTGCACATTTATTTTCATCCCTGCAATCCAGCCATTTTATTGGTAGTGCATTGCTGCTGATATACGAATTGAACGACATATTTTTCGACATAATTGTTTGCCTGGGGAAGGTCACCCCAACGCGGCTATAACTCTGCAAATAGTTTGAGAGGCTTAAAACCTAAAATGTTGACAGTGCCACTGCTGTTCCTGCTTCTAATGTAAGCCAAAAAATTCCAGCTTTTTCTGTAGTCAATTTCATTTTACGAAAGAAATCTTTTTTATCATACTCCGTTTTTTTATTTTTATTGAAATGCATAAACGTAAATTGTTTGGTTAGATTTAATTTTAGAATGCATTTTCGAACGCTTACCTAGCATTAAATTTGTGTTTCTAATACAAGCGACTAAAATGGCATTGTGGCAGCAGTAATTTATTTTTCTAGGAAGTCTCATCTTGCCCCTAATTTAATATGCAACAAGCACTCGTCTTCAGTAAAAGAAACATGCCCCACGACTAGAAAAAAATAGAGTGATGCCCTTGAATTTTAAAAAATCAATCACAAATTTTATTTTTCGTCCAAAATCCAATTTTCATGCAATCGAAAAAGAGCAATTGTATTAGTGCGTGGAAATGAAAAGCGGAGAAAGCATGGAAAATAGAGGCTTGCCAACAAAAAGCAACAAAGGGAAAATATAAAAGTAGCAAGGGGTACATTGCACAGACAGGGAACCTGTGCAGCAGAGCAGTGTGCTGTGTGGACAGTAAGAAAAGAAAATCCTGAGAATCCAGCCAGACAATGAGACAATGGCCTGATAAAAATGAATAAAGTAATCCTTTCCTCCTTCTCTGCACTTTTTCCTCAACGCAACTTTATAAAATTCTGCTGCGGATTTTACGCATGAGACACTATATACTATATAACTCACTCAATAATACCCATATATATTCCATAATATCATGTTCTTAAGCATAGCATGCATCAACCCTAAGTACTCAAATCAAATAAATTGAGTGTCGTCGAGTCGGTTGATTTGACTGACTGACTGTGTGCCTCATTTCTCCGCTGCTTACCCAACCATCGAACCGTAACCACCAGTAAAAGTACAAAATAAGGTGCATGAAAACCAAACTAAAATATTGAAAATTACAAAAGGAAGTAGCATGAGAGTTGATTTCAAAGATAGATACAGCTACACCGGCTACACCTACTAATATAACCCTTAAGGCTTAAGGGTAGTACAATTGACTGAAAATAAATGCAGGCTTGTAGGCTTAGTAGAGTTATAGTTGAGTTAATATAGAGTTATGGTTAAGTTATAGCAGAGTTATGGCAGAGCTAATGATGGTTAATGCAGAGTTAAGAAAGAGTTAATGAGTATTCATCTGAATACTTTTTCCATATTCCTCGTTTCCAATCTACTCAAATTTACTCAAATTTACTTTGATGCAGATGCAATTAGAACTTACAATTAGAAGAAACTATCTGCGTGGGAATTGGGATTCATTTCAACGAAACAGACTGACATGAGAAATTCATAAATGTGAAACCTGCTACTTCATGACTACAACAAATTCAAACTTCATATAAATTTTATGCATATAACTTTTGTGGCTCGTCGCTCGCATACTTGCATCACTTGATAACAAAATGAATATAGCTGTAGTAGTGCAGTGGTGAGATCTAGCCATGGCAGAAAAAAAATCCTGTCTGGCTCTCTTTCTGTCTGTCTCCAACCTCGCTCCTTCTTTTACCTTTTTATTCTATAGACGAGCACAGAACACCACACACTTTCTTTTACTTTAACCATTCATCTTCACCGTCCATGACTCCGTCATTTGAACGATTTGATTTGAAAATTTTTATAAATTATTTTTACCACTGACCACGATAGTTTCCGTAGGCAAAAGTCTACTGATTTTTTTCCATGGCTTGTATGGAAGATTGAGTTATGCATGCGTAGATACTAAGGTAGCTCTGCGGTTGAAAAGGCCAAGTGTTTTGAAATTCAAGACAATAGAAATAGATTACAGCGCTACTTTTATACACCCATTATCTCGGCCTTTTGTAGAGCAAGGAGCTAAATCTGAAGGAAGAAGGTGCACCTTTTATCTTTTCGTTCTCTCTGCTTTCTGCTGTTGCCAGTTTACATTGTTGTGTGTAGTCACCATTCATAGTCTGCTGCTTACTTGCTGTTATATTGGTAAAAAGAGGTATTTTTATAATTATAAATTTTATATGTGGCAAGGCAATAATAGACTATTATTGAATAGACGCAGCAGCATGTGTATGCATGTATGTCTGGCTGGCTCCGGTGGCTGACTGCTCAAGTGGGCGTCTACCACACGCCACGTCCATCCAGAAGCATCAGTATCCTGTCGAGTAAATCTATTGAGCATTGAGCACCACAAAGTGGCACAAAGTAAAATCTTAAGATGTAAAGTACATCGTTTGTGCACGGCCCCCGAATCTTTACAACATGCAAATGCAACCACAATACTGCTGCTGCACTTTGCTTGCACACAAAAAGCATCCTCGTCTGGTCAGCAGAAGAGAGTCGCCTCAGTCGTCTCCTTTTAAAACATAACTAAACTAACTAAATAGTAGTAGCAGAAGCAGATAATCTAAAAAAAAGCAGCCAGACACAAGCAAGAGCAGATATCAACAACAGGCACTACGTAGGACACCACCAAAATTTAATTAGCTCATCAAGCTCAGCAAATTTTTTTTGCACTATTTATTTTTGAAACTGTCCAAAAATTACTGATGCACACAAAAAGCATCCTCGTCTGGTCAGCAGCAGAAGAGAGTCGCCTCAGTCGTCTCCTTTTAAAACATAACTAAACTAACTAAATAGCAGCAGCAGAAGCAGATAATCTAAAAAAAAAGCAGCCAGACACAAGCAAGAGCAGATATCAACAACAGGCACTACGTAGGACACCACCAAAATTTAATTAGCTCAAGCTCAGCATTTTTTTTTTTTGCACAATTTTTTTGAAACAATTTTAGTCGAATTGAAATTGAAAATGTCCAGTTAGTTTTTAAGTGTTCGCGTTGTGTGCTAATTAAAACGGTTTCATGTCTCTACCGCAGCACCACGCAAAAAATTTTTGTGTTCAGTGAAAAATGGTGGACGGAGAATCACCACCACTAGCGGTAGTTTTATTTAGCAACTAGTTTAATCAGCAGTTAACTTGTGATCTGCGTTTTGAGGGCAGCAGCAGCGTTCAAACTTGTGAGCGTTTGAGATAATGAGTTTCACTGAGGGAAATCATCAGACTCCAGCGGCATGGAGACGCGCTCTCTTTCTCGTGTGCTTCACCAGCACAATCTTTTGCCTTGCGGATGGTGGCTCTCTGGGCGGAGCACAGGCTAGGAATGAAATTGGTCATGAGGGAGGAATTAAAGGAAGACGGCACTGCATTAGCTATGGCGATAATACGCAAATTGTCTCCTCGGGGGGATCTGGAGGGGAGGAAACAATGTACGTGGATGAGCAGGAGGACTCGTCGCAAATATTTACGGAAATGGTGTGTACGAAGGAATCGCAGTTTTGCTACGCGCTCTGGAGTTACAGTTCCAACGGCACGAAAGAGCTGATGAAGCAGGGTTGTTGGGAGGCGAGCTCCGAGGTAGCGTGTCAAAGTGAAGCCTGTGTTGCGACGGTTGTCAAAGGACAGGGACACCGAGTTGGTGGAAGTGAGGGGGTAGGGGCTGGACAGGATACAACGACTCCAGGGGTAGCAGAGGCTGGAGGAGTAGTGGATCCTCACCAGCAAAATCATCAGCCCTCAGTGAATCCCCGACAGAAGCAGCCGTTCTTTTGCTGTTGCGACAGAGACAACTGCAACATGGACTTGGAGGTGAGCTACGTGGACCCTGAGGATGATGAAGGAAGCGGAACATTCACTGGGCGGAGCAAAATCTCTGGTGGGACGGGGCGCAAATAAAAGTCTACTGTTTGGACTGCTGACTCTGGCGGGTTGTCTGATTTCCGGGGGAGTAATTTTCGCAGCAGGTTACCGCTACTGGAGAAATCTATCGCGAAGAGATAGAAAAGATGGGCTGGGCGGGGGAGTTGGCGGAGGGGTTGATGGGGAGGATCGTGATGATCAAGATGGAGATGTGATGATGGCGCTAGCTGGGGAAGGCAAGTTGCTCTTGATGGGGGGACATTCAGGGGAGGGAGAGTCGTTGTTGGGGGAGGAAACATGGGCTTGTGGATGGGATTCAATTGGTTGTGCTTCTTGCGCGGGGCAAGTTTGCGAGCGTGTACGAAGGGAGAATCGCGTCCTTGTCGGACACGCCCTTTGCACTCAAGTGCTTTGCCAAGGAACAGAAAGAGTTTTTTGATAACGAACGGTTCGTTTTCAACTACCTCGGGAAACACTGCAACCACGAAAATATTATCAAGTGAGTTGATTACTTTTTTTAATGAACCTTTATCGCTGCGTATTTACATGCTGATTTTTTATTCGTTTTGAAAAAATAAGGTACTACGGCTGGCAAGAGTTTACTGTTGGTCCCACCACCCACCTGATTCTCGTGTTGGATAAGATTTGCCCTGGAAGCCTGAGAGACTTTCTCCAGTCGATAACCATGGGTGGAGGAACTGGACAGTCAGAGGAAAACGGCACAACTGCCTTTAAAATCAGCGACGTGCTGCGTGTTTGTTCGGGAATCGCGTCAGGACTATCCTATTTGCATGGGGAGAATCGGGACGAGATTGTGATCGCTCATCGTGATCTCACGTCAAAGAACGTGCTCCTAGACGCCTCCACACTCACCCCGAAAATCACCGACTTTGGTCTCAGTCTGGTGACCAAAGGCTCCAAGTACTATTGGGCGGGCAGGGAGAGACAGGCAGAGTTTTGCTCGCTGGCAGAAGCTGGAACGTTGCGTTACATGGCGCCTGAGCTCCTGGAAGGCGCTGTGAATCTGAAGGACTGTGAAAATGCACTGAAACAGGCAGATGTATACGCTCTCGCGTTGATTCTCTGGGAGGTGGCTAATTGCTCGCAGGACGTGAGGCTCACCCAAATGACCACGACCACAACCCCACCGACAGCAGCACAAGACCCACAACAACAACAACAAGGCGTCACTCCAGCAGTAGCAAACTCGGAGGTCCCAGTCTCACACCCTCTCATCCAGTATCTTCCGGTGAACCACAGTTTGCCGTACGAGGATGACATTGGCAAGGACAATCTGAGCATGGACGCACTGAGCCGGCATGTCGTGCAATATCGCCAGCGACCTCACTTCAGACGCTGGAGGGATTCCCCGTACACTCGTCAACTGAGGGACACACTCATGGAGTCGTGGGACGCGGAGCCAGACGCTCGTCTGACCGCGTTGTGCATTGTGGAGAGACTCCATGACATTCGCAATATTCGGCTAAAAAACTCTGACCTTTCCAAGGGAGCAACTCACCAGTCCGCTGGGCAGTCACTGCAAAGTCCTCTTGAAAGCACCGACCTCTGGTCTATTCGGTCCTGACGGCACTGGACCCATCATCATGGACTCACCGTGGACCGGGCGCAATCCCTGTCTGCAGCGGAACCTCCTCACCAACAACACCAGCTCCAGCAGTGGAGGCACCCACTCTTCAGAAGGTCTCTCCACCTCAGGTTCCATTTTGTCGGATACCACTGGTGGAGGCGGTGGAGGTCACCTTCCCAGTCACCCCCTTCTCCTCAACCACTTTGACCTGGCCAAGAACCAAGCGAATCTAAACTTTTACCACAACTACGTGGGTGGAAGCAGCGGGGGTACTAGTTATACGGGATCCACCTCGGGAGGCAGAGCTCCCTCCACCGTAGGCACTGAAGTGAGCAATGTCAGCAGTGTAACGGATGAGCGGCAGGGTGCAGGAAGTGGGGGAGGAGTAGGACCCATGTCGTCACAAACAAGATGTCCTTCAGCATCCATAAATCTCGCTAACTCGCATCACCTCAATCTTCAGCCAGGTCAAGGTATTGCTGCTGCCGCCGCCGCCGCGCATCCCCTCCCACCCGCCATTCCCTTCCTCCAGAATCTACACAACTGAGCAATCATCATCAAAATTATTAAGTGACAATGCACACTGGTAGCAGTAGAGATAGATAAGGTTGTTGTGCAGGTTGTAATCATTTCACGCAATTATTATTACCACTATACCTTTCTGCTAACTAACGCGCCTTTGTAACAATAGTGATGAAGCATAATGTTGGAATTTTTTAAAATATACGTTTATCCTTTTCGGATTATTTATAGCCATAAACATTTTACATGCTTAAAAAATATAATTATAATGACCAGCCGCCGCGCATCCCCTCCCACCCGCCATTCCCTTCCTCCAGAATCTACACAACTGAGCAATCATCATCCAAATTTTAAGTGACAATGCACACTGGTAGCAGTAGATTAGATAAGGTTGTTGTGCAGGTTGTAATCATTTCACGCAATTATTATTACCACTACATTTCTGCTAACTAACGCGCCTTTGTAACAATAGTGATGAAGCATAATGTTGGAATTTTTTTAAAATATACGTTTATCCTTTTCGGATTATTTATAGCCATAAACATTTTACATGCTTAAAAATATAATTATAATGACCACGGCGAATGACAATGAGAGAGAGATAGTGAGGTGGGTATTCATTCAAGTGCGCTTTTTTCAAGAGAGAGACGCCAATTTTTTTGGACGATCATCACGCGTAGTTGTAGAAGATTTAAGCATGTAATCATTTCACGCAATTATTATTACCACAAATTTCTGCTAACTAACGCGCCTTTGTAACAATAGTGATGAAGCATAATGTTGGATTTTTTAAAAATATACGTTTATCCTTTTCGGATTATTTATATGTTAGCCATATACATTTTACATGCTTAAAAAATATAATTATAAATGACCACGGCGAATGACAATGAGAGAGAGAAAGTGAGGTGGGTATTCATTCAAGTGCGCTTTTTTCAAGAGAGAGACGCCAATTTTTTTGGACGATCATTACGCGATTTACGCGTAGTTGTAGAAGATTTAAGCTTTTTATGCATCCAGATTTTAAACATGTCTGTAATTTTAATTTTAGCTGTAGAGACGAACTGATGATTAAATAGCGCTAAAATCGCTTGTGTATTCANATTAAATTAGCGTTAAAATCGCTTGTGTATTCAGCCATTTGCTAGCAATAACAATAATAATTTAGAAAAATAATTAGTTTTTTTGATGATGAGAATTGGATTGGAAGTGAAACGTTTTTAGACTAGTTTTTTAAATAGTGTGACAGAGGGATTGATTGATTGTAACTGTAATAATAATTTTAAGTGAATGCACAGAAGGACAACTACTAACTAATTGTTTATATATAATTGATTGAGAAAAGGCTGGTAAAACAAGAAGGCGAACGAATAAAAAATAAAAAAAGTAGCGAGAAGGAAAGACAGAGAGGGAAAGTGCGTTTTTGGTAGGGACAATTTGTGATTTCTGCTGACTGATTTGTAAATACAATTAGTTGGCTAATTGCTGTTTTTGACAAGGGAAAGGTTTTTTGACGAAAAAGAAGGCGAACGAATAAAATAAAAAAGTAGCAAGAAGGAAAGACAGGCAGAGGGAAAGTGCGTTTTTGGTAGGGACAATTTGTGATTTCTGCTGACTGATTTGTAAATACAATTAGTTGGCTAATTGCTGTTTCGACAAGGGAAAGGTTTTTGACGATTGCTGCAGATAAAGAATAAATATTATGGAAAGCAAGAGACGTTTTTTAAATAATGTTTCGCGTCAAGGAAAATGGACTGAAGGACTGGCTAAATATAATATATTATTAAAATTATAAAACTTATATATAATTACACGCATGTTAAATGTTTAATTTGTTTTAGCAAATTTTATTTGATAATAAAAAATGTTACTATCGATAAGCGATTATTATTTAAAAAATTGTCAAAAGTGTTTTATTAGATGTTTTAAGCTCACAAACAACTATTCTGATGAAGATTAAATGTGAATTTGAAGAAAATTGCGGGTTAAAACTGTAGAAAGATGACATTTAATAAAAAATAATAAATTATTATGAATAAGAAGGAAAAAAATGTTGTTAATGGCCCATTTATATTATTTTTAACGATTGATTAAAGTCGTAGTAGCTGTGAAAATTTGGTGCGTGTTTTACTAAAATTACTAAAAAAAATTGCGCATTATTACTTGGCTCAAAGATAAAGTTACTATCGATAAGCGATTATTATTTAAAAAATTGTCAAGTGTTTTATTAGATGTTTTAAGCTCACACACAACTATTCTGATGAAGATTAAATGTGAAGTTGAAGAAAATTGCGGGTTAACTGTAGAAAGATGACATTTAATAAAAATAATAAATTATTATGAATAAGAAGGAAAAAATGGCCCATTTATATTATTTTTAACGATTGATTAAAGTCGTAGTAGCTGTGAAAATTTTATGCGTGTTTTACCAAAATTACTAAAAAAATATTGCGCATTATTACTTGACTCAAAGATAAGCTTGAAGATAAGCTTCAAATAACCACAAATCTTGCTCGTCTCTGGGGAGGGGGGATCAACGAAAATCATATCTTCAGCCAGCAGCACAGTTCCAGCCAGCCAGTCTGTCACTGTGTGTGCCCTCTAGCGGCGGTTAAGCGCACCACTACAAATCTCCCCTTCTTTTTCCCCATCGCGCACGCACCTTTTTTCCAAAATACACGCACAGGAAATGGTGGCCGCATCTGATGCATCCCTCTGCCCATACCTCTCTGTACTTACGCGTCAAGCGGAGAAAAATGGAAGAAGGGCAGTCAGTCTGTGTTATCTTGACTCGTTGGCCGGACGGCTCATTGGCAGACAGACAGGCAAGGCGAGTGAGGCAGGATAATTTGGACACGGTGACCACGGCGACTTGATTATTTTAGCACCACCACCGCTGCTGCTGCTACTCATTCACTTGAAGTTTTTATTGCAATTGTTAATGATGCCAAAAATTGCCTGTGCACACAAACGGCAATTTAGTAAAAATTGAGACAAGTAAATACACAAAAGTACTGTTGGCGTCTTCTTTATCGTCATCAGTTGTCTTGGAGAGGTGCAGGGCCCAGTTAAATAGTAAAAGAAAAAATATAATATTAGAGTGGAGTGCAAAATCTGTACAGTCTGTGTTATCTTGACTCATTGGCCGGACGGCTCATTGGCAGACAGACAGGCAAGGCAAGTGAGGCAGGATAATTTGGACACGGTGACCACGGCGACTTGATTATTTTAGCACCACCACCACCACCGCTGCTACTCATTC
Organism: Homidia socia; assembly: GCA_036850745.1. NCBI lineage: Eukaryota > Metazoa > Arthropoda > Collembola > Entomobryomorpha > Entomobryidae > Homidia > Homidia socia. The sequence continues at coordinate 9,372 of JAANSP010000885.1, forward strand.
ACTTGAAGTTTTTATTGCAAATGTTAATGATGCCAAAAATTGCCTGCACACAAACGGCAATTTAGTAATTGAGACAAGTAAATACACAAAAAGTACTGTTGGCGTCTTCTTTATCGTCGTCAGTTGTCTTGGAGAGGTGCAGGGCCCAGTTGAATTGTAGAAAAAATATTAGAGTGGAGTGGACTGAAAAATCTGTCAAGTTTGTGGACAAAAAAGGAGGAGGAAGAGGAACAACAAGACACGAACAAGAAGAGGTAAAAAATACAGAGTAAATTTGCAGCTGTTTAGTTTCATCATCAGTCAATGATTTTACAAGTTTTCAGTGCTTTTTGGAGTTTTTAATTTAAATTTGGTTGGTTGTTTTTAGAAAGATAAATTTGTTGGCAGTTAAGAGAATCCAGTAGAGTACATTTTTAAGGGATTGAGGGGAAACGGAACCAAGATTGAAGACGAGGGAAACGTGGTGGTGGCCAACACCAAAATGTCGAGTAGTAAGTGCTCAAGTTAATTTAAAAATGATGTTTTTAATTTGTTGTTTTAAGAGTGGACTGAAAAATCTGTCAAGTTTGTGGACAAAAAAGGAGGAGGAAGAGGAACAACACGACACGAACAAGAAGAGGTAAAAAAATACAGAGTAAATTTGCAGCTGTTTAGTTTCATTCATCAGTGGTTTTACAAGTTTTCAGTGCTTTTTGGAGTTTTTCATTTAAACTTATTGGTTGTTTTTAGAAAGATAAATTTGTTGGCAGTAAAGAGAATCCAGTAGAGAGCACTTTCAAGGGATTGAGGGGAAACGGAACCAAGATTGAAGACGAGGGAAACGTGGTGGTGGCCAACACCAAAATGTCGAGTAGTAAGTGCTCAAGTTAATTAAGAAATGGTGCTTTTAATTTATTATTTTTCGAATTCAAATTTAATCGAGTGCATTTGTTTTTGTTTACAGAGAAGGGGAAAAAGTCCAAGGGAGTGACCATGTCACTCCACGAGTTTGCCACCAAGGTGGACGAGGGGACAGGTGCACCTATGCCGGGCGCGGGAGCAAAATGTTGTGTATGCCGACAAAAAGCCGAAAATGCCGACCATGTCGTCTTGGGCTGACGAGGTTGAGGAGGACGGTGGCTTTGAAAAGGAAATGATTATCCTTCCGTCGGGGCCCAGGGCTTCTCGTGGCCTTCCTTATGAGGATCATGAAATCCCAAAGCACCCTCCCTTCACTGCTCATCTGGGCAACTTGCCGTATGACATCAGCGAGGATGAGATTTTCAAGTTTTTTCGGGATCTGGACATTCAGGATCTGCAGTTGCCGCGAGATCAGCAAACGAACCGGTTGAGAGGATTTGGGTACGCTGATTTCGAGTCGAGGGAGGGACTCATTGAGGCGCTCCATCGTAACGAAACCAAGATGAGAGGACGGCCCGTTAGAATCACGCTGGGAACTGGAAAGTCGGATCGAAGGGGAGGAGACATGGATCGGAGTGGGATGCGCGGTGGAGATGGAGACAGACGACGAGGGCGTCCCCCGGCAGAGGATGATGATGTGGACGACTGGAGAAGCGTCATGAAGCCACAGGGATTTGAAGGTGGGGAACCAGAGTTTAGAAGAGGACCTCCTTCCGGGGATTACGACTCCATGCCGAGAGGTGGAGGTGGTGGGTTCAGAGAAAGAAACTATGGTGGTGGACCACCCAGAGGACCCAGGGGACCTCCAGAAGATGAAATTGAATTTTCAAGAAGCCAAATGGTGCAGGGACCTCCACCCAGCCACCAGCAGCATCCTCCTCACTACAATACATATGGAGGGAGGTCCAGTGGACCACGGGGAGGTGGATACAATCGTGACCGCGGCGGCGACCGAGATTTTTATGACCGTGGAGATCGTTACGGAGGTGGTGGAGGTGGAGGCAGCGACTACTACAATAGAGGTGGACCTCCTTCTCATCATCACCAACAACAGCAAGGCCACTATCCCTCCTCGCAGCAACACTCTCGACACCACTCCGAGTCCAGTGATCACGGTGGTGGTGCGCCACCAAGAGAAGAGAGCACTTGGCGTCGCCGTGAACACACAGTTTCCCAAAGCTCGCAAAACTCATCGCATTACCCCGCGTACCCCAACGCCCCTCCCCCACCTCGCTCGGAAAGGAGTGAACGCAGCGAGTCTCCGCCACTTCGCCAGAATCTTCACCACAGGGACCGCACAATGTCTCCTTCAGATCGGGATCGCGACAGGGATGATTACGGACGTGACGCCCCTCCCCCACCTCGCTCGGAAAGGAGTGAACGCAGCGAGTCTCCGCCACTCCGTCAGAATCTTCACCACAGGGACCGCACAATGTCTCCTTCAGATCGGGATCGCGACAGGGATGATTACGGACGTGGCAGTCGAGACCACGACGACGAGGATGACGAAGAACCTCCGCAGCCCCAGCCACCTAAAGAGAGAAGGCGACTGGTTCTCCAGCCAAGAACTGTAGACAAGCCCGTTGGTCAAATTGAGGCCGGATCCGGGTCGTCAATTTTTGGAGGTGCCAAGCCAGTTGATACACAGCGCAGAGAACGGGAAATTGAGGAGAAGCTGGAGAAACTGAAGGTAGAGGAGGAGCCCAGCAGCATCGAAGGCAAGAATGAGTCGACAGAGTCCACATCCGAGGCCGGCGCTGATGGTGGAGACGACCAAGGTCCAGTGTCATCATCTGGTGGAGGAGGGGCTCCAAGAGAGCGAAGAGATCGAGGTCCACCTTCGGGAGATGGACCCCCACGTGGAGGTGACAGGGATAGACCGAAACAATTCAGGTACTGCTCTAATTTTTTTTATAATTTTTGCAAACCATGCAACACTTTTTCTCTGCTCACATTATTCTTACCACGCTTCCTGGGTTTTACTTTTTTTGAAATAATAACATTTTAACTTTGCAATTAATAGTTATGGAATAACTGTAGTAGTAGCAGCTATTAATTAAAATGACTAGTTATTATTAATTATAACCACTAATTGTTGATCTAATATATTCTAATGTGTACATAAAAATACTAAGTTGGGTGTGTGGTTGTCCTTTTTTAAATCTGTCGGTGCTGTGCTACTACTACTGCTGCTGCTGCTAGTGATAGGGACAGACCGAAACAATTCAGGTACTGCTTTAATTTTTTGATAATTTTTGCAAGCCATGCAGCACTTTTTCTCTGCTCACATTATTTTTACCACGCTTTCTGGGTTTTGAATTTTATTAAAAATAATAACATTTTAACTTTGCAAATAGTAGTACCAGTACATAATAAATAATAATTGTAGTAGTAGCAGCTATTAATTAAAATGACTAGTTATTATTAATTATAACCACTAATTGTTGATCTAATGTGTACATAAAAATACTAAGTTGGGTGTGTGGTTGTCCTTTTTTTAAATCTGTCGGTGCTGTGCTACTACTACTGTTGCTGCTGCTAAATAAAAAAACAAAAACGCCACTACTTGTCCTCCTACCCACTCGCTCCTCACCACTGCTGACATCCGACTAAAACACTTGACTCTACTTGCTTCACTCGACAAGATTGCTAACGAGGGCAAACAGCGGGAGCGGCAGTAAAGAGGCATACATTGAGCTTAACTCGCCGATTGCTTCTTCTCAGGTGGCTGGTAGTACGTCTGCCGGTGGTAGTAACACTGGCGGCGCCTCCTCTTCCTCTGCTTCACGATCCCGAATGGGTGGGCCTATGCGGGCTCCCCCACCACTTCCCATTACGCCACCGCAAACCCAGCAGCAAGCTTACACCAATCAGCGATTTAATTTGTTGAGAAGGTGAGTTCCAGCTGCAGCTTCCCGGTTGCTTTTTTACAAGATTGCTAACGAGGGCAAACAGCGGGAGCGGCAGTAAAGAGGCATACATTGAGCTTAACTCGCCGATTGCTTCTTCTCAGGGGGCTGGTAGTACGTCTGCCGGTGGTAATAACACTGGCGGCGCATCCTCCTCCTCTGCTTCTCGATCCCGAATGGGTGGGCCTATGCGGGCTCCCCCACCACTTCCCATTACGCCACCGCAAACCCAGCAGCAAGCTTACAGCAATCAGCGATTTAATTTGTTGAGAAGGTGAGTTCCAGCTGCAGCTTCCCGGTTGCTTTTTTAATAATAATCTGATTTTAACACGCCAGCTTTCAAGTTTTCATGGTCGTACGTAAATACTCACAATTCTTGGCATTGAACACACCCATTCCATCCAATCATTTATTTCTATTTTCACGCATTTTCTCTAATTTTTGCAGTGACGATAAGGACAGAGGTGGCTCGTACAGAGGACGTGGCGGCGGCCCACGTCGCGGAGATATGGATCGTTCAAATTTTCTCTAATTTTTGCAGTGACGATAAGGACAGAGGTGGCTCGTACAGAGGACGTGGCGGCGGCCCACGTCGCGGAGATATGGACCGTTCAGGTGGTGGACGAGGTGGAGAATTTGTGCGAAGAGGTCCTCGGGATCACGACGGTGGACCCATGCGAGGAGGCGGTGGTCGATCCTTTGACCGAGATCACGGCGGACCCCGTGGAGGTCGTGGAGGTTACTCCCGCGATGACGGCGGTTATGGAGACAGAAGAGGAGGAGATGACTTTCGTCGTGGACCTCATCACCACGGAGGAGGCGGCGGCGGTGGCCACAATAATAATCAGTCTTCATCGATTGGCAGTCAGTCTGAGGAGAGGGATCGGGACTCGCACTCGGAGCCAGAGGATGATCGCGACATGATGAGAGGTGGTGGCGGACCTTCTGACAAGCAGCGTGGGGATTTTTCAGACGACGACTCTGGCGACTTTACTCGACATCGATTGGCAGTCAGTCTGAGGAGAGGGATCGGGACTCGCACTCGGAGCCAGAGGATGATCGCGACATGATGAGAGGTGGTGGCGGACCTTCTGACAAGCAGCGCGGAGATTTTTCAGACGACGACTCTGGAGACTTTACTCGCGTTGAGCATCGCAGAGGTCGCAAGAGCTACGGTACTCGCGCGAATAACAACCAAATAAGTAGTGCTGCTGGGCCTCCTCTAAGGCGTGGTGGTGGTGGAGGAGGAGGTGGGGGCGGCGGTGGTGGATGTTAATAGCGAGCGCTGGTAAGTACTCGAAACCAGAGCAGCAGGAGGGAGGGGGACAATTAAAAGATTCATTTATTACTACTGATTCACTTTTTTTGTCTATTAATTAGCTGTAGAGAAACTGAAGTAAACTATTTTTTCTCGTGACAGAATTAATTATAATTATTGTGAACAATTAAATTTACTTTTTATTTACCGGTTGCAATATAGCTAAAGATTAAAAATAATAATATAAACCTACTGTTTTGTTAGCTCTAAATATATAATTATTGTTGTTCGTACTGTTAATGCTTTGGATTCTAGGTAGTTATTTGTATGGTTATCATATTGGGGATAATAGTAAAATAAATATTAGTCGTAAAAAATTGAAATTGATAATAAAGATGATGACTATGGCTAAAATAATAAATTATGTTGGGAATCCAACAATGGTGTAATTTTTAAACGAAACAACGAAAATGTTGGTTATAAAATGATTATTAAATGATTGGGTACTTCGGGGAAAAAAGAAATATTTAAAAAATGAATTGCTACTCCCACTGCTGCTTTTACAGAATACTGCAAAGTATACAAAAAAGGCGTGTCAATTGTGTAAATATTTTAAAATGAAATCAAAACAAGTAAACTCTAAAACAAATAGTAAAAATGGTTATAAAAAACTGATAATGATGTTGTCGATGAAAGGCACACAGAGAAATGAATTGTTCTGGAAAAAATGAGTATAAACATTTTAAAAAACCAGTGAACGACTTTAAACCATACCAGTGCTCTGAACTGAACGGTGATTGATCGCTGAGAAAAGTGTTTCAGTTAAAAAAATAAAAAAATACAATTTGTAACGCAGTTAAAAAAGGTAAAATGATGACTCCTTAAATGGTATAAAAATAAAATAATAAATATTATGATTGTTGTATTATCAAAACGGCGGCGGGATTAATAAATAAAATTACGAAAAAAATAATTGTGAAACTTGAATTTTTCTACAGTAAATTTATTTTCATCAGTGTAAAAAATATGGCTGGATTAATTAAAATTCCGCTGGATGATAAGGTGTAAGGTGGTGATAAGGCACAGAAAAAATTAGCAATTTAATGAAGACCGCAGCATTTAACTAGATACATATTTAGTTTTTTTTGTTTATTTATGCATTTCCATTTTTACATATAAATCCGCACTCTGATATTCTCTCTTAAAAATATTCCCTTAAATCTACACACCTCTGTTCACTATTGATTCCTTACAGCCTAGATATTATTCAACTTAACTAAACTTAATATTCATTCTCTACAAACAATTTTAATTAATTACGCAGTAATCAACATTTTAATTCTTTACAACTTTTTATATAGCTTTTATTCTGTTTTTTCAAAACTGGTTTTTGTTGCAAGCAAGTCATCAGCCCACTCTCTTCCGCATTTCCACACGACGCACACACCTTTTTTTAAATTTTTTAAATTATTCACTCTCCAGAAAACTATTTTTTTAAAGGAGCCTTTCCACTTTCTTTTGAACCGTTCCAAAAATAATAAAAAAGCGCACTTGAACCATTTTTTAATGAATATTCTTCACCTTCATCTCTTACTTTTATAAACATATTTCAACATTATTATTATCAACATTTATTAAATTAGGTCGCAAAAATTCCAAACAGATAACTGTTACACATGAGGAAAAATATTAATACAAAATTGTGTTAGAAAATTGCCAAATGTTCTTCTGGACACTCTCTCTACGTACCAATATCCTGCAGCAACCCATTTCAAACTTATTTTAAAATTCAATTATTATTGCATGGTCATATTACAACAACAATTAATCGATAATGATAATGGAGGCAAATATTATTTTTTATCATGATGATTGGCTTTTATTTAAATTTTTTTGAAAAAATTGATCACGAAACGAGATATTAAAGAATCGGCCAAAATAGGGGAAAAGCAGCAGCCGTTGTTGTGGCGACGGCGACATGAATAATTGTATTCAGTTTTCTTGGATCCTTTTCTTTTTCAGTTTTTGCTTCTCAACCCCTCGCATTTAGGAAGGAGCTCTGCATTTCCCCTAATTTCCACCCTTAATATTTCTAGTTTTTTAAGTCATAACAATATTCTTTAACACTCAAATTATTATTACCATTTTTTGTAGCAAAGAGCAGCTTAATTAACGCCACCACAACAACAAGGTACACTAGTACGCATGTGTTTCAAACAGTCAATTTGCTTATATTTCTAATAAATAATAAATTATCATTAAAAACGGAGAGTTGCCCAAGAGATTTAAAANACACTAGTACGCATGTGTTTCAAACAGTCAATTTGCTTATATTTCTAATAAATAATAAATTATCATTAAAAACGGAGAGTTGCCCAAGAGATTTAAAAAGGAATGAAACTCAATATTATTTTTAACAAATAATTATGCTGAATGATAATAATCGCCGTCGTTGTCGCCGCCGTCTTATTACGGGTTTTAAATGCCTCGTTATTTTTTAAAGTTTAAATACCTATTTAGTTTAGCTTTTTTTCAGGACAAGTAGTAGCATTAATTATTTACCTAATTATTGTTACAACAAAAGTTTTAATTAATCCTTCTAAAAAATTATGGAGATGCCTCGTTATTTCTTTAGTTTAAATACCTATTTAGTTTAGCTTTTTTTTCAGGACAAGTAGTAGCATTAATTATTTAATTATTGTTACAACAACAGTTTTAATTAATCCTTCTAAAAAAATTATGGAGACGCAAATAAAGGGCATATAACAGAAATTTGTAATTGCTAGCTAAAATATAACACTACAATTATTAGTAATAATATTAAATGGCAAAACAACAACAGTAGTAGTAACAGTTAAAAAGTTTAGTGGTGGTGATAGTTATTTTTTTACGGATTATTTTCATTAATTTTATGTTTTTTCTTCTTCCCAGAGTTTTTTTTGTGGTGGCGGCTGTAGTAGATTTTTTTTGTAAATTTTTTACGCACGACGACACTAATTATTATGATTTGATGATGATTATAGTAGTAATAATAATAGTAATAATAATGATTTCAATTTTTAATAGTAGTAGACCTACGGATTTTGTAATTAATTGTAAATTTTTTAATATTATATATAGCGTATAATATTTTAATTATTACAAATTTTGACAGCACTGTTTTTTGCCAGAGTTATCGCCGAGGGAGTCTGCTGGGATTGTTTTGCCGAGGTTTACGGGTGGGGAGTTGTCATCTTGGTCTTGGTTGCCACCTTGCAAGTTTCTTTTCCCTACAATGTGATAAATTTCTACAAAGGAAAAAATGGAGAAAAAAATTAGTCAACCGCTTTAATTTTTTGGTTGGATTCAATTGTGATTGTTTACCTGTAAGAATGTTATGAAAAGCCGTTTCCACGTTGGTGGAGTCCAGAGCGGACGTCTCGATGAACGAGAGGCGATGTCTCTCTGCAAAGGCCTTGGCCTCGTCAGTGGGTACGGCACGGAGATGTCTCAAGTCACTCTTGTTGCCAACGAGCATGATCACAATGTTGGGATCCGCGTGATCC
>JAANSP010000886.1:0-17978 GCA_036850745.1 Homidia socia
GGAAGGATAAAATGGAAAAAGAATGATAAGTGAAAGCACTTCATTAAAAGCATTTCTTTCTGCTCTTTTCTAGTTGAAAATTGATTTTGCTATCAGCTTTCTCTTCTCTCTTTTCTCGGTAAATTCCCATAAAGTGAGAGGATGTGTATGTTTGAATATTTTTTTGAAAGAATGAAAGAGTTTATACACAAAAGTGTGACGTCGTAAAGTTGAGACGCAGTCTGATTTTGACGTGACGCTAAACGCATTTCCGGAAACAAAAACATTTTCACCGTTAATCAACATTTTTATCCCCTTTAAAAATCTATAATGGCTGCATGGAATATACCAAAAGAATAGGTTTGTTTTATTATTATTTTTCATTTTACTCAAGAGGCAGTAGCAACAAATCTCTGTGAATGGATAGGAAAATGGAGATACTCAAAAGTTGAGAGTGCAATGGCGTTGAGAAGAGCGAAAAAAATCGGGTAGGCACTCATAGTCGTCGTTGTCGTTTTTTTCTTCTTTTTTCCCTCCCTACCTACTTGCTCCATTTCTGAAGGATCATAAAATGAAAAGCTAAAACCACAAAGAGAGCACAAGATTGGATTTTGAACGGGGAATAAAAAAAGCCAAACTGCCTGCCTGCTGAGAGAAGAATATGAGCGTATTGAAGAGTAGCGGTGGAGGCAGTAAAGCCCAAATCATGGCAAGGCACGGCACATGCACGGCAATTTATTGACGGGTTTTCTATCTCTCAAGAGACGTTCCGTTTGCCTCTTCATACAAAGCAGCAAAAAGGTGATGGTGGTGACGACGACAGCGAATACTACTCCGACGTTGAATCAGGATGTTAACGTATTCCTATTGACAAGGTAACCTCTTTGTGTGCTGGTTTAGTACCAAAAAATTATGCACTTAGGCATATTTTTGTGGGTGTCTTGCAAAGTAAATTTTGATTTGGAACCAATACTGAAAAAGTACACCTTGTACAAAACGTTGTCCTTACATACATAAAAACAACAGAGGTTACTTTTGAAAGAAAATGACATTACCATCTTGTTGTGCTATCTTTTTTTCTTCAATATACTTCCACCCTACTTCCACTTCCCTTTTTGGATCATAAGAAGACACAACACCTTTTTGATGTCACAACTACAAAAGAGGACAGTTTAGCCACACACGGCACACACACTCACGTAGTACATGTGCACATGCTAAGTTTTGTGTGAATATTCACTACGTCGTTTGCATGCTCCCTTTTTCATTTTCACTTTAATAAAAGCAGCACAAGGAGTAGGGCTAGAGGAGTGCTGCTATAATCATAGTAATTTACCGACACCATTATTATTACTGCCATGCAACGCATAAAAATGTGGAGAGGAAGGAAAGAAAAAAAGGCCAGGTCCTGCCGTGACGTGATGATGCAACAGCGCTCTCTTTTCCTTTAAAAAAATCTACAAAAAAAATCTTTAAAAAAATCCACCTCCTTTTTCTCATCGAGCCTTTTCCAAAGCTGGAGAGCAAGTACACAGCTTGAATTTCCTTTCATCATCTTTTTACCAAAGCCATTGAGAGCATCGCATCATCACAGCGAATGGCAGCCAAAAGTCTTGAGATTTCATTGCGGATTTTTGTATTAGCCACCGTTATTGGATATGACGAGGATGACAATGATGATGATCATCATCCTCCTCCTCCTTCTCCTCTGATGTAATGTGAAGCAGTGGCGGTTGGATTTGGAACCCTTTCTCTTTCTTTAGTATTCATCCTACCATGCTTGCTCTCATGTACTCATTCTCTCAAGTAAACAAACACTGGCTAAAAACACAAAGCAAGGCTAAAGAAGAGCGAAGACTAAAATCCAATATTTTCCTTGTGAAAATGAAAATAATCCGGTGAAGGAAACACTGTGCACGCAAAGTGTGAGATTAAAGTAAACAAACACTGGCTAAAAACACAAAGCAAGGCTAAAGAAGAGCGAAGACTAAAATCCAATATTTTCCTTGTGAAAATGAAAATAATCCGGTGAAGAAAACACTGTGCACGCAAAGTGTGAGATTGTGAAAGGAAATCTGTGTACGTCATAGTATATAACTGTGTGCTAGTCAACATTCTCACTTGCTCGTTTTCTTAACTAACAACGCCATATCATTATATTAGGTGGTGGAACAACACACACCATAACATTTTTTCCTAATTTTCTCGCTTGTTTGCTCTAGGCAGTATTTTCTCTTCTTTTTAACTCGTTTTCTATTCTTCATTGTGAAAATGGGAAAGTAGGATTTTTTACACTTTTTTCTATCAAGCTAAAAATAATAATATTAATAATGTGATATGGTCGTCGTAAGAAAATTGACACGGTAAAAAAAATAATATAACCTGTGTGTCATTTTTTCAAATACATGCGTGAACATATATTACAAAAGTTATTTAAAAATCCAATCTCGTTTATCACCAGCCTTATCACTTTCATTGCTTAGAAGCTGCATGTAACGCGGGAAAAAAGGCTCTCCTTAATAATAATATTAATAATGTGATGTAAGAAAATTGACACGGTAAAAAATAATATAACCTGTGTGTCATTTTTTAAAATACATGCGTGAACATATATTAGAAAAGTTATTTAAAAATCCAATCTCGTTTATCACCAGCCTTATCACTATCATTGCTTAGAAGCTGCATGTAACACGGGAAAAAAAGGCTCTCCTTAAAAGTTAGTTAGACAAGATAATAGGCAGAGTGCCTTCATAATCATTTTCTCTGCCAAAACTTTTCCTTTTCTTCTTCTTCTTCTTTCTTTCTCTCTCAAGATAAGTTGCTTGGATAAGCAGAAATCTACCTTGACTTTGGTTTAAGGTACCTACAAAACAAAAGTATCCAACACACGTCGTACGGGCATGTCCTCCACCTGCCTAGCCAGACACACACGTATTCTCATTTTTTTACCTTTTTACTTACCTTCTTCTTTTCTAACAACCTGAGTATATGTTTTTTTTTCTTTTGGGAGAAGGCACACACATTTTTGGCTCGGTGAAGTGAACAAGTATATAAAGAAACGAGAGAGAAAGAACACGGCAGTAGAATATATGTATATTTTTCTGTATGTGCCTAGCAGCAGGAAACTCCCAACGGAGCAACATGCATGAAGTCTCTGACTTTTTTCCCCCTTTTGTGAGTAGTATAGCTTGTTCTTGTTCTTCTCTCTAATTTTTTTCCTCTTTTTTATACAACTTACAGATGGTTAAGTAAGATATACACTTTTTTCCATTTTACTCTCTGCATCATCATAATCATCATGATCTTTTTACTCTCAATGATCATGTTCATCGCTACTCGCCAGTTTAACTTGTTTTCCTTGTGTTTTGATCGTGAGTGCGGCTCGTATTTTTTGCTGCATAGAAATAAGCTTGTAATATGAAGAAAAGCTTAGAGAGATGAACTGATGCTGCTGCTGCATTGAATAGGGAAATGATCATGATGTAAGTTGTGTTGTTGTTTTTCTTGCTGCCTCTGTTGTTTTTTCCTTTGGTGGTCATGAATCAGGTTAATCTTAATATTTAATGGGCTGCACGGTATAGTACTAGAGAAAGACGAGTAGCAGTGCTGGTAGAGAAAAAAATAGAGGCAGTGAAAGCCAAAAAATAAATAAATAAATAGAATGTTATGCTTGAAGCGAACAAGGGAGAAAAAAAGCTGTAAAAGGGGGAAAATAACAGACAGCAATACACAAAGTGGCGTATCATCATGAGGCATGTGTATTGTTGGTATGAATACAGAAGAGTATTTATGTATGTTTGCGTGCTTGCACGAGAGAGATAAGCATAATAATATTACGCTGTTGATTTTATTTTACTTTTTAGCAAAAGTAATATTATTATCATATATTTTTCTTGTTTTCTTACCAAATCGATAAGCTGGGATAATCTCAAGCCAAGTCGGACGAGGACAGTTTGAGTGTTGTTTGAAAAAAAAGCTTTAAAAGGGGGAAAATAACAGACAGCAATACACAAAGTGGCGTATCATCATGAGGCATGTGTGTTGTTGGTATGAATACAGAAGAGTATTTATGTATGTTTGCGTGCTTGCACGAGAGAGATAAGCATATTACGTTGTTGATTTTTTTTTACTTTTTTTTAGCAAAAGTAATATTATTATCATCTTTTTTCTTGTTTTCTTACCAAATCGATAAGCTGGGATAATCTCAAGCCAAGTCGGACGAGGACAGTTTGAGTGTTGTTTGACACGGGTCGGATGAGCCGGTTATAGTTGCTGAGAAGATCGTCGTAGAGCCGCTTAGCGTCGGGATTTCCGTGACAAGTGGGGTACGCCAGGGAGAGGAGCACAAGACTAATGTAAAAGTATACTTGGATACGTTGGGGAGGACAAGGAAAGCGGCGGGGAGTTGCTGTTGGAGGAGGAGGAATAGGAGCTTGACGATGAAGACGACGACGTCGAGGAGGATATATGGGGAAAAGAAGCAAACCGGTGGTGGTTTGATGAGGATGATGAACAAGCCGCGGAGGAAGCGGACAACGAGAGTGACGTCGGATTGTAGAGGTGGTGACGATGAGGATGGGACTGTTGATGGGGATTTCTCCAGGGCAGTTTTCGTTTCACTGGAAATAATGGATGATAACCTTGTCTTGTCCGGGTGAGCGGTGGTGATGGTGTAACGGAAGGGATAACTGAGCACTGAGTAGAAAGTAGGGTGACCTAAAATAACATTTTATAGGAGAGAATGAAAAGGAGAAAAACACGTTAGCAAACTACTTTTTTATGACATTTTAATTACGCAATTTTATGTGTGTTTAACAGCGTCACAGGGATTTTTGGTAATTACGATTTTATGAGGGACAAACAAAATCATTCGAGACAGCTGCTGCTCTAAAACAGCGTTCCCTCCTAATCACAATCTAATTGATTCCGCTGTAACATACGTTGCAAATGGGAATAAAATGAGAAGAGGCAAGAGAAAAAGAAAAGGAGAAAGTATTTAGGTGGAAAATTTTCCCTGCCTTTCCGGGATCACATGGTATACATGCCAAAACAAAATATCTTAAGGTAAGGAGGAATACATGGAAATATATGTAGGCAGCTATATCTTGACTACTTACCCTTCCACATCCGTTTCTCCTTGGATCACTAGGCATTTCCTTTCCTCGCTCTTCAAAGCTGCCGGCCTCATTTTCCTTTTAGGTGGGGATGATGATGATGGTACTGCTGCTGGCGACGACATGGACGATGGTGGTGGTGGTGCTGCTGATGATGATGGTGATGCTGATGATGATGGTGATGCTGAAGCCCAGTCTCATGAAGTATTAGACAGTTGTCCTCGTCATCATTTTCAACATTACTATTATTTCTCCTCTTAACATTATTATTATGATGATGATGGTACTGCTGCTGGCGACGACATGGACGATGGTGGTGGTGCTGCTGCTGATGATGATGGTGATGCTGAAGCCCAGTCTCATGAAGTATTAGACAGTTGTCCTCGTCATCATTTTCAACATTACTATTATTTCTCCTCTTAACATTATTATTATTACTAGTGGCGCTGGCGCTGCCTCTGCCGCTGATGCTATTGCTAAAATTATTATTATTATTATTCTCGGAATCTTCTCCAAAATTCCTTTTCTTTTTTCTCACTCCTGAACAACAAGCAGCACCACCACTACTGGTTTTACTAATGTTCTTCCTTTTCTTCTTGTTCGTTGAGCTGATGCTTTCACCAAAAACAAGTTTACTTTCACCAGTACTTACAGCAACATTACAACTATTAGTTATTATTAGTGCCTTCCTCCGTTTTGCGCTGTTATTATTATTATTGTTAAGAGTTAGAGCTGTGCTACCACAGCATGCACTACTACAACTTGTACTTACACCATCATCATTATTATAACTATATCCAGGCGGACAACAAGTCCTGCATCCACTCCAAAAGTAGTCCAAAACCGGCGGCAGTGAACAAGATTCAGAGGAGAATGTCTCTTCTTTTTCTACTGAATCTGCTGCTGCTGCCGTTGTCTGCTGTTTCTTCATAATGCCATTATTATTATCATCATTGCTATTATTTTTGTGACGAGGCGGTGGTTTGTACAGCAGCAGAGAAGCCGAAGCTGAATGCTCCTCATCATCGTCCTCGTGTTTTTGCTGGGAGAAAAAAGAGAAGGATGACGACGACGACGTTCCTGGAGTCAACATTTTTATTATTTCTATTGTGATGATGATAACTGTCGTCTATCTTATAGAGAGGTATATGCACGTATTTATATATATCCGTGTATTGTATATAGGCAGACTTTCTCCTCCAAGCTTTTTTGGAGATGGTCCAGCTCAGCTCAAAAGAAATATGTACACTCTGAGAGAAAGGAGGAGAGAAAACATGGGAAAATAAAAATTGTCTCGTGTGTAATATGTATCTCTCTCTCTACGTACGTGCAAGTACGTCTGTGTATAAAATCGTTTGGTAAATGTTATCTAACGTAAATGAAGACAAAGTTGGGTTGGTTGGTGGTGGTGGTGGTAGTAGACTTGTTCTTTATATATTTTTGGATGGGTCCAAAATTATATATTACGCAGTGGATATAGCCACTTGATAGAAATAGCACAGTTTTCACTCTTTCTGTCTCGCTCAAGGGAAAAGAGAAGAGAAAAAAGTTGGCAAATGTGGAAAGAGAGGCAATGCAATGCAAGTTTGTAGTAATCTGCTTGCAGCAGCAGCAGCACGCTACTACTACTACGCCAATATTGGAGAAAGCAATAATGAGCTTTTCCCTCCCATTATGTAACGACTATGGGAATATTTGAGGAGAAAGAAGGAAAGCAGTACAAGTAACAGAAATAATAAAACTTGAGGAAAAAGTAAAGAGAAAAGTTTTCTTTTTGACTGAGTCAAAAATAATAAGTTATACAGGCATGTACGTATGCATATGACAGGGATGACGATGATGATGTGATAAGGACAGGAAATATTCTCATATAATTTTTAACGAAACAGTTTTTGTTTTTACCAACTCAACTTTAAATGGCTTCAGTAGCAGCGAAAGTAAATGAGGTAAAGTACCAAGTTAATATACAAGTCATGCGCTCCGCAATATATTTTCCGAGTGGAGGAGAAATCTAAAATAAATATTTCGTGAGTCACTTAAAAGCTCAATTTAAATTTTTAGTAGGATTTCATTCCAGCAGCAGATGTAGAGACGATTCCGTAACATTTGAGTTTTTGGTTGAAAACCGAGAAAGTTGGTAAAAGTTTCATGGAAACAAGGCTGCTGCACCTATTAAAATTGTGTGGCGGCGGTGAAAACGAGAGAACGCATGCAAAACTCTGATTTTCTACAACGACCACTTGTCTCTGGGATGATGATGCGAGTGGGAAATGCGGGCAGGGAATTTACTAAGGATTGGAGAACAATAATGAGTTGGCAATGAGAATGATGATGGCAAAAAAGTTTCATGGAAACAAGGCTGCTGCACCTAGTAAAATTGTGTGGCGGCGGTGAAAACGAGAGAACGCATGCAAAACTCTGATTTTCTACAACGACCACTTGTCTCTGGGATGATGATGATGCGAGTGGGAAATGCGGACAGGGAATTTACTAAGGATTGGAGAACAATAATGAGTTGGCAATGAGAATGATGATGGCAAAAGAAATATTATGCGTGATCATATCTTTCCTCCTCTACTTTTTCTTCTTGTTCTACCGCTGCTGCAACAAGAGGAGAACTGGAACGGCAGTGGCCGCCACTACAAAAATATCCACATCATTTACAACGACATGCTAGAAAGCAGAGCGGTGGTGGTGGTGGGTTAGTATTGTTTTCCATTACGGCTTTGCGTTTTCTTCCTGCTCTACAAAGCTCGACGCTCACATTACAGTAATGCTCATCAGCAGTAGCATTGCCTTGCCTTCAACACGCGAGAAAATCCTTTTCATACTTTTTTCAAAAATGAATTGAGCTCAAGAGAGAAAATATATATTTTTTTCAGTGTTGTTTGAGCTGCTGAATTTCCAGACGACGATGATGATGAAGCTACTGATAATTTTGATTGCCTTTCTCCCTCTCTCTTCTTCCCCCTCTCTCTCAGCTTGAGAGAGAGTGAGTGAGTGAGAGTGCAAGAGCTTTCCTCAGTCCATTAAAAAGCTTTCACAGAAAAAAAGTTTTTGCTGACTGGAGATGTAGTAGTAATACAGGTGGATAGAAAAAACACAGACACAAACTGCCACAAAAGTACGTCCCTAGTTTTGCTCACTTGTCGAAATACAAAGAAACTTTCTCCATCCATGCTTTCACCACTTTCACTTTGTAATATCCCAAAACATTGCGTTTATGCTGAAGTTTCTGCTACTGCTGCTACTTTAATTCCAATGCAAATGCATGCAAATTCCGGTTCAGACATATTTTTATCCTTCACTTTTCTTCGTTTCATCATCGTCATGATCATGATAGCAGGTGAAAGCATTGCAGATGTTTTCTTTGCATATATTATGCCGGCAGAGATTGTGCACGTCATTGTCATAATATTTTCAGAGTAATCCCACGGAATATTTTGAAAACCACACAAGTCTGAAAATATTTTTCTTTAACAAAAAAATGCTTTCTTTCTGTTTCTTCCTTTTTTACTCCTCGTGGATCACCATCAACATTATTGCTGCAACAACAGCAGTGATGATCTGGTAGCAGCAGCGGTTAGTTTTATTTTACAAAACACACAGACAAAAAACCAAGAAAATGGGAACGAGCAGCAAGGATCGATAAAATAGTTTCCAGCTTGTGCGTCTTTATTTTACTCCTCGTGGAACATTATTGCTGCAACAACAGCAGTGATGGTCTGGTAGCAGCAGCGGTTAGTTTTATTTTACAAAACACACAGACAAAAACCAAGAAAATGGGAACGAGCAGCACGGATCGATAAAATAGTTTCCAGCTTGTGCGTCTTTCTTCACAGAATAACAGGTCTCCCTTTTTCCTTAACAAAAAAACCTTTATTTTTACTGCGGAAAGTCAGCTACAAACTTGTGTCATGCACAAGTAAAAAAAAGAAAATCAACTTTAACTTTTCACATTTTTACTTGAGATTGTAGTGAAACAGGCAAAAAATATACAAAACAGAGTAGAAACGAGAAGAAGCACACATTCAATCAGCTAAATGTAAAGTATCATCTAATCACATGTTTTATTTTTATTTAAAAACATTTTTAGTTGTTTAAAATTATAAACAGTTTATTTTTTCAACCGAGTTCAATTTTTTGTATTTTAACATTTTCCAACCACCACAAAACTTTAAACACGCAATTTTTTAAATATTTTATTTTTATACACCAGTGCAGTATTTAGTCACGTGTTATCACTTTATCTCTACTTGACTAGCAACAACAACACTGAAAATATCAGAAACTGTTTACTAACCGTGAATCCAAACGGTTATTATTTGTTATATGCCCTATAGGCATGTAACGGTAGAGTCACACGGTAATAATCATATCAACAATGTATATTTATGTACATACGTCCAAAAAACGTACGGCCTTTCTCCCTCTCCCTTTTTTCTCTCTCTTTCTCTCTCTCTCTCCAGCAGCAGCAGTTCACTTCTGTTCAGGCTACCAGTACTAGTCTAGCGCCAGCTAACAAACGTGTAACGTTCCTTTGTCCCACTCTGCGTCTTGTGTGCATGATGTTGGTCGACTTTACTCACTCACACACACCGTTCTTCTGTAAGGACCATCATCTACTGAACCAGAGTGAGCGGCCGATGGGATCCTCCTAAAAATACTACTACAAATACTACTACTACAACAACTACTACTCCCAACCACATGTACAAAACTCCAGCATACACACAAACATGCAGGGAGAACACACAGAGTGAACAGTAGAGCAGCTTGATGTTGTGCTACTAACATTTAAACATTCTCCTTTTTTCACAGCAGCAGCAGCAGACACAACACAAGCACCATCATTGTTATAGCAGAGCTCTGCTCTCTCAAGTTGTTTCTTCTTCTTCGTCTTCTTCTCTGGCTGGATCCATATACCACCAGTACCAGCATCACCATCCCATCATTTTGCAGAGAGAAGCGGTGGAGAGGAGAATAGCAAAAGGAGTCGACTGTGAGCATACAAGCAAGCTAGAGAAGAAAAATGTATATAAAAAGAAAAATAAGGAGGTAGAGAGAGAGAGAGAGAGACGAGACGATAGTCGCTCTGAACTTGTTTCTGTTTGCTCAGCAAATTCCCTGCTACACTGTGTGATACATGAAATGGTATTATAAGTTTGCTTTGCACACTAAAACCATCTGTGTACATTTATAATATGATGATCATCGTCGTCGTCGTTGAGAAAAGAGGTAGCACCACCACCAGCAGCAGCATCAGCAGCAGTTTGCTAAACGGTCAGACACACAAAGTCTTCTTTTTGGTCTGTTTTTTTTGTTCCATTCTGAAATTTTAGCAGAATCTCTCTCTCTCGCGTATCGACGTTTCTCAACTAAACATTATCATTTTTCTTGTATGTTGTGCTGCTTTTGTGGAAGCAACTTTTTTCATTCATTTCTAGTCTTGTTGGAATTATGAGTATTGTTGTTGGTTTGCTATTCATTTATGTATTGAATTGGGCATTTTTAGTGAGGAATTATGAGTATTGTTGTTGGTTTGCTATTCATTTATGTATGGAATTGGGCATTTTTAGTGGAGAATTGTAAGTAATGAGCGCTTACATAAATAGAGAAGAACCGGTTGATTCCATGTGTCTGCTTTATTCCATCATTAAAGTATACATTTTTCCTGTGTTGGGAAAGCATGATGAAGGGAAAAAGTGTGGAAAATAAACAAGCAGAATGTTTCCCAACTTTACATAATGTTTTATTTCTGCTACTGCAAGAAAATGAAATTGAAAGGGTGGGGAAAGGCAACGGGAAGAGACAGACAGGCTGTTTACCAAGTTGTGGAAGAGTGGTTGCAAGCAAATAAAAAAATGAAGATAAAGGCAGGCATCCATATCCTTTGTATGGCATGTCTGCATTAATGCCAAGCGGAAATAGAGAGAGAGAAAGAAGCATGTGAAATATATATATGAAAAGAGATGAATGTGCGTACAGGGTATCGGTTGGAGGGATACGTGTAGCATGGGAAAGGGAATGACTCAAAGAGAAAATAAATTGATGATGACGGCAGGCAGTTTTGAAAAGAGTACCAGTTTCGCGCAATAGAAACAATTTTTTGGTGTATATGCATGTATTTTTATTGCTGCTGCTGTTTGATTGGAAAATGGTACAAACCATAATATTTTTTTCTTTTCAAATATTTTTGAGCCATCGCAAAAAAACAAGATAATTTTTTTGCAGAGCACTAGAAATAAAATCAATGAGATTTGCTGGAAGAAATTTTTTGCAGTAAGAATATTTTATAAAAAAGCCAGTAACCAACAAAATAACCATTTGTAAATGGTATGAAAAAATAAAGCTATTTGTTCTTTGAAAAAAGATACAAGAAACAAAATTTATATTTGTACAGATAGAAAAAATGAAAGAAAAAATGAAATGAAACAAGGTGCAGGTACTTTCAATATTTTCTTCCTTTCCTCTATTTTCCTTCCTTGTCTACTGAAAGTACACTGTACCTACCTACCTACTCTACATTTTTTTGTTTATGTGGTAATGACGTGCTCAAAGTTGCTCTCGTCGTGCCTGTTGCAGTGTCTCTGTGTATACAAGCACTTGAGCTGCTATACTACTCTATCTCTCTATAAATATATTTTTAAACGAGCCACCCATTCCGCTTTTCACTTTGCTTTCTCCACCGTAAAAAATCCTGCTGGTATATAAATAAAACTGTGTGTGCACTTATGTACTTAGTTTGGTGAGTATGTGCGCGCTAAAGAAAAAAAGTATTAAAAACTATACATGAAGGAATGGTAAGACCATTGAAAGAGGTGACTAACCACCAGGATAAGTATGGTGAAAGAAGAAGAAAAAATAGTACCCAAAAGTAGAGAAAGGAGAGAGAGAGCAAGCAAACGAAAGTATGAACCCGACAACACTACACTCATCCAACTTTCTACGTTTTTTTCCAAGGCAGCTAGGCAAGCAGACTTCCTTATTTCTCTTGAATAGTATGCATGCACACCATGTGCCACACAGAATGAAAAAAAAACTATCAAAGGGTTCCACCCTGCATTTTACTTTTTAACTTGGAAGACTACAACTACAACTAGTAGTACCGCTTCCAACTCCACCAACACCACCACTCCTGCTGCTACAGATGGATTTTCTTTTTCCACTCACTCATGCACACACACGTTGCTGCTGTTCTCCTTATATCCATCTTCCACTCTCGTTCCCATTCTCACTCTTTCTCTCCGAGAAAAGACACAAAGTCTGCTGCTACTTTACAAAGAATAAAATGGATTTCTTCTCAGGAAGAGAGAGAAAGTGAGGGAGCATATTACAACACTGCCACTAATACTACTCATAAGACTCTTCCCACTCCTCGTGTTGTAGGCATAGATTCTTCTCTGCTACTGTACAGAAACCACATACAAATAAGTAGGTAGGTAGTAAAAGTGCAAAGGCTATATTAAATGAATATAAATATATGGAGCTGAGCATATAACATTGCAGTACAAGTAGATGCTCTCAACCTATTACCAAAAATAGCCTGGCCTCGCTCCTTTTCATAGTGATCCTCATTTTTTCTACTGTAGCAACAGCAGCATCCAAACCAGCAGCAGCAGCAGCGGTACCACAGAGGCTTTCTAAACATGACGGTACTTTCCCCGCTTTCCCTTACTTTCTTCCTTTTTTCCTATCAAGTGAACTAAAAGGAGAAGAAGGTAGCAGCAAAAGTCTTTTCTTTCTGTCAAGACAGCAGCAGCAGCACAGTTTTTAAAGTACCTTGGTGTAAAAGAAGGGAATATAGATACTTTTATAAATGCAAAAAGTCAACTATGCACTCTTATTGTATTTTTTTGGGTTGGAGAAAATTAAGCGCGTATATTATCTCGCTATAGGCATGTATGTGTAGTACTTGGTGTGTTTGAACACTGTAAAATATATGATGCGTTTCATGAAATGTAACTTGAAAAAAATGTACAAGTTTGTTGTAACTGTGAGTTAAGACGGCTATTTTTTGAGATGCCCTATTTTTTCCACTTGGTTTTGGCCATAGGCGTACATTTCTTATTCTGGACGGGCGGGATGGCATGGTTTTGATAATGCAGCTTTTGACTCCAATCTACCATTTTTTTTTACTTTTTTCGCTCTCTCCATTTTACCCTTTTTTCTTTCTCGCTCACCATTCAACCGAGTTTTTGTTTGTGACGTGCACGTATAATACATGCTATTACACACTGCTTCTTTACACGAAACGCAACAAACAGCAGCAGCAGCGCAAATATTATAAACATTCATTTCTTCACCACAACCACTAGTTTTGGTGAAAGTACCCGTGAAGGGGAAAGTGCTTTTTTACCATGGAGAGTCATATACAACCTCATCATTTTCATCATCGCCATCATCAGCAGCAGCATCACATCATCATCAACTTTGTTCACGGACGCCAATCATCAAATGACACTGTTGCCAAACTATATTACATCATCACTTTCTCCAACACAATAACTTTTACTTTATACTTTTTCCCGCAGAAAGAAAGAAAGAATTTTCTAGTGTGTAGTCAGTCAGGTACATTGTATGTACAACGAAACCACTTGAATATCATCAACAACAAAAAAACATTTACTATTTTGCAGAAAATGTACTCTTTTGGCATTGCTCACATAAAAATTCCTCCATAAATCCACACATCAAGCAACCTGCTTTAAAAATAAAAACTTTTCTAATAAATTGCTTTCCTAGTTTCCTGTTTTTCTTCTTAAAGAATAACTTTCTCATGTGTTTTCCTTCCTTTCTCTCTGCAGGGCCTTTTCTCCGTTCACTTTTGATGATACTTTTCCTGAGAGCGTAAGGAAATGCCAGAAACATGGAAAATACTGGCTTGCTCTTCTCTTCCTTTTGAAAAATTGTTATAAATCTGCTTTCTCTTTTTTCATGCAAAGCCATTTCCTGTTGATGGAATCAACAAGACATGCTCAAAATGTGCAAATGTGAATAAACATTTTATTCTTTTCCCTTGTCCTCCTCGTTTACTTTTTTTTAGGTAATTGCCTTACTTTTTCTGCCACCACATAAAAAAGTTGAACAGCTCACTCAACATTTTTTTCAGTGTGCACGGTGATTAGTGTCTGCACCAGAAAAAAAGTGAAGGTACATTCTTCAACAAATGTCGTGTCACCTGTCCATGTCCTACACCAAACCACTAGCACTATTTTTACATGCAGAACAAAAACGGTGATTAGTGTCTGCACCAGAAAAAAAGTGAAGGTACATTCTTCAACAAATGTCGTGTCACCTGTCCATGTCCTACACCAAACCACTAGCACTATTTTTACATTCAGAACAAAGCAAAAAATTCCTTCACTCTTTCCCCAAACCATCCATTCAGCTCAATACACACAGGAATTTTTATGTGACCATTTGTCTTTGTTGACGTTGATTACAGTTTTTTTGCTGTTTACAAAGAGAAAACACCACCTGCCAAGGTGGTAAGCAGTGGTCAGCTATTATTATCATATACATTGACGTAGGTCCTCTTTTCTACATCCATCCGCCAAATTAACTATCCTCCTACCCCAAACTCCTATTTTTCAGAGTCAATCGACCTTGCTTGTAAAATGTGTTCCCATGAAAAATAACTAGTTTCCTAAAATATTCATAGCTTTTTTTCGAGATGATTCACGTTTAAATAAATATCCCATCTTTTATTATTATTATTAGATCTATTCGAACATTTACCTTATTTCCTATTCAATTTACTACAGGTTTTCATCCATCCAATTATTATTATTATTAGATCTATCTGAACATTTACCTTATTTCCTATTCAATTTACTACAGGTTTTCATCCATCCAAAAAATGCTTTCATCAAAAACTTGAACAATATCTCGTTAGAGTAGTGGTTTGCCACATATATAGTCAAGTCAAGCACACAAATACCTCCGTACTCTTGCTGCTGCTTCTGATGATGAGCTTGATCGTCATCAAACGGGAAAAAATGTAATTCATCTCATCTCCACTTTTTTCTCCTTTCTTTCTCTACACTATGTAGCTTGTTACTGTGTGTAAAATACGGAATAGTATGGATGTGTGCTGGCCTGTGTACTTGTAATGATGGTAAAAGAAATATTAACTGATGATTTAATATACGTTGTGTGATGAAAAGAAAGATGAGCTGCTGTTAATTTTAAGGGCAAGAATAATTAGTCCAATTTATTAATTACATGTCAAATTACAAGGAGTTAGCAATTTTTTCCTTATTAATTTTGTGCCCTGTTAAGAACCTTTACTTCCGTCTCTCACCGTAGTTTACAACAGACTGCCTGGTAGTCCAATTTATTAATTACAAGTCAAATTACAAGGAGTTAGCAATTTTTTCCTTATTAATTTTGTGCCCTGTTAAGAACCTTTACCTCCGTCTCTCACCGTAGTTTACAACAGACTGCCTGGTACCCAGGCCAAATGATACGACAACGCCACCCGTCACTCTACCGTCACACAGATAAAACTCAAGGCGTGGGTTCTGACGTGGCATTCCCATTAAGTACATACAATTTCTCTTTCTCTCAATACAACTTCCATTGACAACTCACACTTTGGTCATGCCTTCTCCTTTCCATTTAAATGTATGACTAGCGCTTATCAGCTATATTTCAATGACATGAAAATAACATACAATCATAAAAATAAAACAAAGACCTAGCGCATCATCATAGTTTCATAAAACACACAAATTAAGTCAGTCAAATATTCTACATTCTCTATTCTTAACACACCCCCCATTGCTCACTTGTGACAATCAATTTGAAGAGGCTTTAAAAATACAATAAAATCAAATAAAGTCATTAGTCAACTAAACATGGTTACACGAAGAGCGTTGGTAGGAAGCAGAGCAGTGGACCCTTACAAAATAAAGTCATTGGTCAACTAAACATGGTTACACGAAGAGCGTTGGTAGGAAGCAGAGCAGTGGACCCTTACGGGAATTAAGCGAGCTCACCCAGTCACATGAAGTGAGTGGCCCCAAAAGGGAATTAAGTGAACTTCGCCCAGTGATAACAACCTACCAATTTACAAGAAAAACCATGAATAAATTAAACCAAATCATAAATTTAATGCTTAGTCTTGATTGATTAATGGAACCAGTTTTGCAATAGCTCGTTGTAAGGTTCCTGTAGCTGTCTTGACTGTTACGACACGTACTCGTCCATCTGCACCAGGGTGTATTTCTATAATACGTCCCATCTTCCAGCTCCCTGGAGCTGTCTCCTCCACGAGCAGGACAAGATCACCTGGCTTCATATTGTTGTGTTCCCACCTCCACTTGTTTCGTTGCTGTTGAGTATTTAAATATTCCATACTCCACCTTTTCCAAAAATGCTGCAACCGCTGCTGCAGCTGCTGATAGTGGGATAAACGGTTGGTGGGTACTTCCACCAAATTTGTATCTGGTACTCCTGTGAGAGGTTCCCCGATCAGAAAATGTCCAGGCGTGAGTGGCTCCAAATCCCCTGGGTCCGCTGATCTGGCATACAACGGGCGAGAATTGAGCACCGCCTCCACTTGACAGATAACCGTGTAGAAACTCTCGAACGTGAGTGGACTGCTCCCCATTGTACCTCCTCAGGTGGTGTTTTGCTGACTTAACACCTGACTCCCATAGCCCTCCTCGGTGAGGCGCTACTGGTGGGTTGAAGTGCCAAGTGATCCCTCTATCACTTAGCTCCCGCGAGACGGTGTCGTTCCACCCCGGCTTCATCATCATCGTCCGAAGTTCTCTCTCTGCCCCAACAAAGTTTGTACCGTTGTCCGAGTACAAGTGACTACAGAGACCTCGCCTCGAGACAAATCTCCTCAGGGCAGCCACAAATGCCTCCGTTGATAAGGAACTGACTGCCTCCAAATGTATTGCCTTTGTCGACAGGCAAACAAACAGGCACAAATATCCTTTGTACGTCTTTGGGGCTCGTCCCACAGGATTTTTGAATGTGAATGGACCAGCATAGTCCACCCCGGTGTGGAGGAAGCAGCGTGATGGAGACACCCGTGCTGCTGGTAACTCTCCCATCATTTGCTCGGCAACTTTCGCTCGGAAACGCCTGCACCTCACACACTTTCTCACGAACAGTCGTACCTTGTTTCTTCCTCCAATGATCCAATATTGAGCTTGCAATGTTGACCAGGTTAACTGAAATCCCCCGTGGAAATTAGCGTGATGGAAATGATCAATCAGCAAGTAGGTTAGATGACTTTCTGCTGGAAGGATACACTGATGCTTCATCTCCTCTGGAATCTGAGCATTCCCAAGTCGACCGGAAACCCGCAACAGGCCTTTGCTATCGATAAATGGTGATAATGACTTCAGCTTGCTGTTGACATTGACTTCTCCACATTTCCTGATTGATTTCAGTTCTGCTGAAAAATATTCACCTTGCACCTTCTTGATCCACAAATGTAAGGCTGCTTCTAGTTCCAATGGTGCAAGAAAATCCTTGGGGCACTTCTTGGCTAGTCTCCACCGGAAATATCTTAAATAGTACGCTGTGTACCGTTTCAACTTTGTCAGGGTTGAAAATCTCAGTAGTAGTGGACTTTGCTTTATTTCCACACTGTGTACTACTACCGATACACCTCGCTCCTCCAGGTCTCCCTCAATTTCTCCTTCAGCCGGAAAAACAGGCGGCACTGGCTGCGATAACCAATCTGGGCCGTTCCACCACATCTTGCAATCGATAAGATTTTTCACGCTGCATCCTCTTGAGGCCAGATCTGCTGGGTTATCCACCCCAGACACGTGTTTCCATGCTGTCACTGGTGTCAGCTCTTGGATAGTAGCAACTCGGTTTGCCACATATGTCTTCCACCGTCGAGGTGGTGCTGCT
>JAANSP010000887.1:0-17970 GCA_036850745.1 Homidia socia
TTTCCCCCTGCACCGATCAATTCAGAGCCGTGCGTGTTCAAGATTCATTTGAGCAACGTCAGCGAGCCAAAAGGCTACTGGGCAATTTTTACAAAACCTCCAAATGGCTGGAGGAGGTATATCAAACAAAAGATTAGTAAAACGTACCAAACATCAGAATTCAAAGACGGTAACATTATGGACAGTCTGGATGTGGCATCACAGATTTGGGCAAAGAAATTTAATTACAACCCCACCAAAGCCAATCCTAACCCTCCGATTGTATCCACATGTAACAATTATAAAGACTTGAACCTTTTTGAAATAACGCCAACAAAGGGATCTCTCAAGAGCAAAGAGTCACAAGTTATCACGATAAAATATTCATTTTCATCTTTGGGCTTACACAATGTATCCGTTTTGCTGAGGATATTTCCTGCAGTTTTTATTTGGCTTGATCTGAGAGGACGAACACTGGATGTTAACCAGCCATATCTTCAACTAATGGACAAGAATGAAATGCTTCTTCACCCTATATCTCTATTGGATTTGGATTCTCCTGTTCAGGTTACTTACAAAATAACTGCGAGCTTAAAAGGTGCTTACAAAAATCCACAAGTGCAGCTCACATTTTTTAAATTTTATCTTGCCATTTTTCCAAAGATGTTTTGGCTTTATAACGGTTCAAATGTTGTTGCATCATATACGGTGGATTTGGAACCATTTGAAAAGTTAAAGGATGAAAATTTTGGACATTCTGTAATCAAGTGCCTGACCCCCAAAGGGGATGTCCAGCCAAAATCGTGGTGCCCAATTAAAATTAGATTTTCTCCTTTGGAATATACGAAATATATGGTACGTTTTTAAGAGAGCATACCTAATAGTACTTTGAAAATGAAGAAAAAAGATCAACACTGTGCAGCAGTGTCTAAAAACTGCTTAGCATTTGGGAAAATATGCTGAATTTTAAAATACCTTTTTGGTATTCAGGTTCCATTAATGATCTACCTCCATTATGAGAAAACGCCATGTCAAGTGATGATAATTGGGAGTGCAACCATGAATCCAGCAGTAAGCCTTAGGCCAGCAGCTAATAGCCGAAACTGGGAGAAAGTTTGTGCTGTTTGCACAAGGAGTTCCCGTTACAATCAGCCCATCCCATATATCAATAGGGCATTTGATTCCTACTGGCCACTCTGTCTCAAGGATAGTCTTTTTGACAAATCTGCATACAAGGAATACGATGAAGTTCGTTTGGAAAAATTTACAAATTGAGGGTGGAGGCAGGATATCTTTCCATCCAAACTGTGGACGGCTGGCTCCGAAAGAAGAGGTTTCCTGCAAAATGGTAATAAAAGCTGGGGACACTCCCACTGTTCTTTCTACACGGATTGTATGCATCATAGAAGATGAAACTGCAAATGTTCTCTATGAATTTGTACTTAATCAATGGCGAGACTACATGAATAACGGAGCTTCGTGACAGCGAGCAGCCAACAAACGAGGTAATGTACAAATTACAAAAATTGAGTAGTTTATTTTTTTGTAATTTAACGAATTTGTCAATTCTCAGGTTTCTCATAGACCTGACAAACCAGAATCGTACATTAGACTTTTGGCTGTGTCACTGTATATCGGTAGTACGTTTGGTCAATTCGACAACACATCTGCCAAGTACAAAAATTTTCAATACAAATAATGCAATTTCAAAATGTTTATAATATCTGAAGAAATTTTTCAAAGGAAATATTGTGCAATTAAAACTGTTAAACTGTACACAGGGACAAAGCAAAAGTTACTACTATTGCTCCAGTTCAGTTTGAAAATGTCAAAGACTCGATTCAGTCACGCCCATTCACAGCCACAGGATCTCAACTTTGTCAGGGCATTCTTTCCGATATGATTTGGTACGTTTACATCTACAGCATATACTGGGCATATTGTTTCGGTGCCATGTTTTTTGAAAAGTATATATTTTAAATTTAATTGTAGGGACATTATCCAGTCGCCAAGTTTTGCAGATTTGAGTAGAGTAGCCACCAGGCGCAAGGCGCCATTATTTGAAGAGTATGCGGAAGCCGAAGTCGAACAAAATGAACGACCATTCACTGAAAGTAGCGAAATCCAAACGTTGTACAATCCATCAGAAGACAAAACTCCTGTTCTTCAAAATACATCCGAAATACTGGAACAGAGTATTTTCAACGTTTTACACGAAATGGCTGAACGCTATGCACACACGGCTACTAAAGCTAAATGGTTTGATGTGCCCCCGGTCCAGCCCAAAGCGTTCGTTGACATTGAAGAGCACAAGAAATCGTCTAAAGTAATCTATTATAAACATTTATTTCAACTCTCTTACTACTATACTTGCAGCTAATTTGTTTTCACAATAGCAAAATAAACTAACTAGATCTAATATTATTACTTGTATTATCATCATAATATATACTTACTGTAACTGGCTACTTAATTATTTTTACTTACCACCCACTTCATTTGACGCACACAATTTGATTTTTCTTGTTCATCCTCCAAATTCAATTAATATTACAATGTGCAATTATTTCATTTGTGTGGTACGCTGATGAGTAATTTCATGTTACTACTTTTAATTAAATAAATTACAGTAATAATGAAAAGCATCAAAACAAGATTCTTATAACGCCATTTCTATGAAAAACTGCCCTTTTATGTACTTGAATTTCATTATGTCATTGTACAAAATAATAATCTTTGGTTAATTGCTTGATCATCCTCCAAATGCAATTAATATTACAATATGCAATTATTTCATTTGTGTGGTACGCTGATGAGTAATTTCATGTTATTACTTTTAATTAAATAAATTACAGTAATAATGAAAAGCATCAAAACAAGATTCTTATAACTCCATTTCTATGAAAAACTGTCCTTTTATGTACTCGAATTTCATTATGTCATTGTACAAAATAATAATCTTTGGTTAGGAAAAGTCTTTTAATATGAGCCAATTTAAGATATAGAGCATAATACACTTTCCTTTTACTAGCTTATTTGCTGGGTTTTGTATGGTAGACAACAATTAACTATGTATGTCTAGTAGCAGTGTATAAAATTTAATGGACTCGTTACTCGCTCATTGTCGGCTGAATGCTGGGAGGTCGGCCTTATTCAATTCATAGCAAATTATAGAGAAATGAACGGAACAAAAAGAACAGTCGCATTTACTTACTTTCTCCTTTGATGTTCTCCTTCCGTCCTGTCTGATAAAGAGATAGCACGCGCTTTGGGGTGGGGTGATATCATAAAAAAGAAAGATGAAGGAAAAAACTAAATCAATATAGAGAGAACCTTATTTTTTCCCGTTCGATTCGTTTGCCCTCCTTTTTTTAAGTATGGGACGAATGAAATGACAACATCAAAAGTCAACTAATGAGGAAGCTTAGCCACCAATTCCCTTTTCCTTTTTTGTTTCACTTATTTGGGGTGGGGTGATATCATAAAAAAGAAAGATGAAGGAAAAAACTAAATCAATATAGAGAGAACCTTATTTTTTCCCGTTCGATTCGTTTGCCCTCCATTTAATAAGTATGGGACGAATGAAATGACAACATCAAAAGTCAACTAATGAGGAAGCTTAGCCACCAATTCCCTTTTCCTTTTTTGTTTCACTTATGAGATCATTCTCTTCAATTCCTTTTTGGCTACTTCACCTTCAATTTGGTACATATTCAATCTCAGAAAAAACAAAGAACGCTACTTATTTACAGTGCCGCTTCTGCTAAAAAAATCTTATGTGGAAGATGACATATGAGTACACGGGGTTATTATTAGCAATGCTATGTACACTGTGGGATAGTAAAAGCCGTCCTTGAGTTCATAAATAAAAAATGGCAAAATGCGTGTAAGGTCACCTTGTGTCTTTTTTCTAATTATTAGCAATGCTATGTACACTGTGGGATAGTAAAAGCCGTCCTTGAGTTCATAAATAAAAAATGGCAAAATGCGTGTAAGGTCACCTTGTGTCTTTTTTTCTCAGTTAAGCAATAAGAGAAAAAGCGAAGCAAACCGTCTCGATTCCGTTGCCAGTTTTCAGATGATATCTAGATGGGGAAAAGGAAAGTTTTTTCTTCTCAACTTGAAACCACGGATGAAATAAAAAAGCTTTTAGCATCCTTTAGAGGAGTGGCATGTTATATATTATTTATTTAGAATACCTAAAGGTGAAATTCATGTTGCAATGCGAGAATGCAGATAAATATTGAAACACGCGCTTGTCTGCTGCAATCAAAAATGGAGTTTGAACCTTTTACAAAGGACACTTAAACATTTTCATTTTTGTATTTATAGCAGTTTATTATTAAACATTTCAGGTAGCTTATTACATGTTGTGTACACAGTTATTTATACAACAGTACTAAATAATATTATTTGTATTTTTACTTCAAATTTATTACATATTGTAGTATAAATATTAACTTCAATTAATAGCAGGCTTGAACAAAACCAACAGTCCATTTACATATTTTTTTTTATTAAAATGTGAATATGACCGCCTCTGCTTACACAGTTTACCTGGAGTTAATTAACTAATAAACTGTTATTATGTCTATTCGTACTTTAATACAATTATTATTGGGTTCATGACTGCAACTTTACAAAGTATTTCAATCTGTCTTCTATTTCCTTCTTTACTGTCGAACTGAGAAAGTCATACAATGATTGAAAAATGAATGAATGGATGCATGACAATTTTGGATAAAATGATTGGGACTGAGTCAAACGTCAAGCTATTTATTTTTGTTTCTTTTTTAATGTTCCATATAAGTCGTGTTCACTNAATTTTGGATAAAATGATTGGGACTGAGCCAAACGTCAAGCTATTAATTTTTGTTTGTTTTTCTAATCTTCCATATAAGTCGTCTTCACTTGTGCGTGTTGAGGAAAATTAAAAAAAAAAGAAGCCGTCAAAGAAATATTTATGTTTGCCTGAATTTAAAAAAAAGGATGTTTACAAGAAAGTTGAAACTTATGTTGTAAATAGTTTTTTCTGACTTTTTTCAAACGAGTGGACCCGAGTTTGTCGCTTCAAGAAAGGAAAAGAAAGCCAACAAGACTGTGATGCTGCTACTCCAAAAGAAATGACATGTCGTAACTTGCTTGTTATCTTGTAATGTGTTAAGAGCTTGTTTGCCTCATCATCACTACTATTTTATTCCCATCATGCAAATCAGAATGTATTTACAAGGGATTTTAGACTCATTAATTAGCCTCGATTCGGAACAGAAATACTAGGAAGAAAAAAAATACTTGGCAGGCGTTCCTAAAGGGAAAAGCTAATATTATACAAACAGCAAATTCAAGCTTTTTTGCTCAGCATAATTTCCCAGTAGCCGGATGGGAATTGAACATTTAGTTTCTTAAATTTGTCGAGTTTGTAACTTTATCATCCATCAGCTTTACCAGCTCATCCAAAACATTTTCCTTTCTCGTTAGCAGCATATTCTGCGAATTTTAAAACTAATAATAGCAAAAAAGTAAATAAAAACTTTCTTCAAAGCTGTCAAGCAAACAATAAAACGATGTCTTATAAGAAAATATTTAAAAAGCAAAATAAAACTAAGCGCTGTAAAAAGTAAAAGTTGCTTCGCTCACTTGTATACAATCATAATGTTATTCAAAGTTCAAATTACAAAAAAGAAGCGATTCGTATATACATTGTCGTTAATCAGTAATTTAATATTACAGCTCTTTAAAGACGTCTTAAAAGTAAGAAAAAAATCATAATTCGTTCTTTTAAGAATAGTAAAATGGACAGGCATAACCATTCTCTCCTTTCTAATTATTTTCTTAGCATTTCATTTAACTCAGATTTTGGATATCTATTATTAACACTGCGTAAACACAAATTGACTTTCCCAGATTTATCACTAACAACTTGGCATTCCATTTTTGAAAGTATGGAAGTACCTTGTAAGCACAAAATAGTACGGAATCAGCTATTCTAGTTCAAATTACTTATCATTTTTTGCCTGCTCAGATTTAATACTGATAAATTGTAACGCGATAGTACATAGTCAAGAATGTATACTTTACACTTTTAGATATTACATTATGTGTGTATATGCTTAATTCATAAATTAAAAAGAAACGTTTGATGTTTCAGTACATTTGAAAACTATTATAAATACACATTTGGTTAGCGTTATAGCGCAGCGCGTAGTAAAATAGACACCGATATATAGTCGCATCACATTTATGTATTTTCCTATGTAGATAATATTACATGCTTAAAATTTTAGTAGTTATTTCTTTATTAAAAACAGTTACTGCAGTTTTAGGTGTGCATCGTTTTTCTAACGTTTACTGAATGCGGTATACAAAAAACAGGCCAATCGCATATTGCCCCACCTTATGTAAACTTTGATGGAACAGAACTGCATCCGCAGAATTATGGAAGCGTTTATAAATAATTTTCAGTGCTTTTATATAGCTAGCTCTGAAGGTTACTCCCTTAATTTTATATTATCTACTTTTATGCTTGGCTATAATTTAGAACGCTAATCTAAACTTATGCAAAGCAATCACATGAAAACACATATTAAATAAAATGAAACATTTTCAGGTGCATTCTCATTCGGAAGTATCATAAAAATTCACTGGAAGAATTTAATCAATACTTTATTATTAGTATTTTAGACACATTTATAAATAATTTTCAGTGCTTTTATATAGTTAGCTCTGAAGGTTATTCTCTTAATTTTATATTATCTACTTTTATGCTTGGCTATAATTTAGAACGTTAATCTAAACATTTGCAAAGCAATCACATGAAAACAAGCACATAAAATGAAACATTTTCAGGTGCATTCTCCTTCGGAAGTATCATAAAAATTCTTTGGAAGAATTTAATCAATACTTTATCATTAGTATTTTGGACACACCAACTGGAAAATGAATCAGTAGAATAAAATCTGAAAATGACATGTTCTATTTGTCAAATTTTCTGTTTTCATAGTTATTCGAGTGTTTTTTCTTCTTCTGTATACCTATCTATAATCTGTCATAGTTGAACAAATTCGTTTCTTTTACTATGATTCCAACGGGCCATGAGACATTTTCTTTGAATGTGCTAGTCACGTACGTGATCATTATTACTTGTTCGTTGCTGCTGTCTAGCACTTGCATGCAAGTAATAGTGTAGCAACTCTATTTACCAGAGGAAAAATACAAAAAAATACATAGATTTCATATTTCACACCACACCATTTTTGTATGCAACATGAACTCTGTGCAGCTATTCCTGAATAGTAAAAAGTACAGAGTCAGAGAATTCCAAATATTTTCAATGAAAAGTTATATGTCATGATTAGTAGACTGCATTTCACGTCTTCTGTACAAGCATGTTGTTATGTAGGTATAGTACATGGTATGCTATATGTAGGGTTAAAACAAAGTTAATCGTGGAGAGATGGGATGATCCCTTTGAGAAATTAGTCCTTCGCTCATGTTGAACTAATAAGCAACTCAAGTGAACAAATTTGATTTTGAACAGAGGATCGTTAGATGTAGATACATGCCTTACACTTTAATACTTGATACGGCAATCAAAATGCTTATAGCGATATATGAAGTCTATACATATATGACTTTATATACTACTACAAAGAAAAAAAGTTAAACTGTCGGAGAGTACGTGCTTTCTAACAGAAAACTGTTGAACTTTGTCCGCAACTTGTTCCAAAATAAACCAGCAAGACTAATACCTTTCCCTCTAGTGGAGCATGAGGATTAGTTGGAGCAAAATAAGTATTTGAATAAGCCTTTAATGTTCTTTTTTATCAGTACTTTTTCGCAAATTTTCCCTCTGATAATTTCTCTTTTTACAGAAGTGCGTAAATTCTGTGTTTTATTTAGTTGGAATTAATACAAGCTATTACCCAAATTAGAAGGGTTGCCGCAACGTATTCAAAAATTGTCTAGTTTTTCAACAGACCAAACCAATTTTTTTTATTTTTTGCCAGAGAGAAAGTAATTTGTACTGCGTCCAGCAAAGTAAAAAAAAGTTTTACAAACGGGCAAATGAAATACACGCGAAAGAGCATTTCCTGATCATAAGGATTATTATGGATTTCTACAAAGTATTTGAATAAGCCTTTAATGTTCTTTTTTATCAGTACTTTTTCGCAAATTTTCCCTCTGATAATTTCTCTTTTTTTACAGACGTGCGTACATTCTGTGTTTTATTTAGTTGGACTTAATACAAGCTATTACCCAAATTAGAAGGGTTACCGCAACGTATTCAAAAATTGTCTAGTTTTTCAACAGACCAAACCAAATTTTTTAATCTTTTGCCAGAGAGAAAGTAATTTGTACTGCGTCCAGCAAAGTAAAAAAAAAGTTTTACAAACGGGCAAATGAAATACACGCGAAAGAGCATTTCCTGATCATAAGGATTATTATGGATTTCTACAGGAATATTAATAATTATTGTATTCTCATCAACCAAAGCACATTGTAGTGTGTTTTATAACAAGCATGGTTGTCAGTACTTTACTACAAAAGAAACATAAAACAGACAAACATTTTGTTGCAAGTATCACGTATTGAATTACTGAAAATATTACAGCAAGTTTGTATCATGATCAAATGCTTTTTCATCAAAGAGAAGAGAAACTGCGATTCTTTTGTGAACAAGTTTTAGAGGAAAAACATCTTTTGAACGAAAACAACAACTAATAACACCAAATTTTCCCTTGGATAATATTAATAAAAACAAGCTCTTTGAAAAAAGCACACCAACATTATTTATAGAATACGTTAATAATAATACTATTTTAATGATAATTTACCATTCAAAAGCACACCTACCATAATGCAAACTACTATAATATTGGACTATAAATGTTGTAGTTCTTACAACTTTAGTATAGCTTTTTGGTGAGTTTATAATTAGTTAAATTGTATATATATTGTTAGTTCTGTAACATTTTTTAGAGAATATATCTGTACGCCATAACTTTACACTTTACAGTCTTTAATTTCGTTTTGATGATCAAACGTAACAGCTTTAAAAAAGGATTTTGTTTGTTTTCATTTAACATTACTTATTTAGCTTATCCTTGTTTGATATCCACTTTTGTATATATTTTTTATAAATAGCATCTTACAGCATTTCAATAATATTGTAGGTGTACGATGCAACAAAGGTAGCTCTAAAGTTGTATATGCACACAATATTTCTTAAAATATAGATATTGTAGACACGGATAAAATACAGTTAAAATTGTTTTTATTTATTTGGTTAATTACGGCAAAATCACACTTTGTCCCGTTCAGCACTCGAAAGAACAATGCTATTCATATTTAATAATACACAAAACATGTTAGGAAGAGAAACAAAATTGAAACAAAAGCGTTCTTCTCTGTATAATATGTGTATAATGGAGGTTTTATATGGTAGGTGGGATATTTTGTACCTACACCGCTGTTCCAATGTACGACATGGGTAGAGCATTGGTGAGATCGACATTGTTATTCCCGTTTCTTCTCTGGAAATCCCTTTCAGCACCACCGCCACCGCCAGCGGCAGCAGTGGCGCTGCTACTCCCGCTCTCATTTGCACTTTCACTATGGGAGAAAGTTTGCAGCTTTGTGCCATCGCTATCTTCAACTTTTGAAGCACTTTTGGCTTTATCTGATTCATCGTCTACACACGCAGTTGCGGCTGCCCACTCTTTCTTTTCTTGTTCCTTCTCATCCTCCTCATCGATGGGTGCAGACACATCTGAAGTAGCAGTAGTGGCTTCTTCCTCCTCCACAACTGGTGCTGCTACCTCTTCGTCCTGATCAGAGGAGGCGATATGCTCCAACGAAACTGAAATGATCATTTCCGTCTCATCTTTTGAAGTAGAGCTGAAGCTACATCCCGTACTATTTGGCATTACTGATGTGGTTGTGGTTGTGGCAGTGGCACTAGACAAGTTGTTGCGATTTCCCCTGTTATACGAAGCTGCCAAAGCGGCCGCTGCAGCAGAGTTGGTTCTGTACGTCGCCAAAGGTTGAATTGCCCCACAGCTCATGTTTCGTGCGTGAGTTCTATTTCTGGCATAGTGATGATGATGATGCTGTTGATACAAGTGGGGAGTTTGATACACTGGTTCAAAGTACTGGTAAAATCTAGATGAGGGCCCGGCTCGCGGCTCCAACCCGTCAAAACCATAAGTGTACGGATAACCAACAGGATTTGTGGAACTGGAGCACGTCGAACTTCTTCTGAGATATCTGGCTGCTCCAAGTGCAGAACTACTTGTGCCTACTCCACAACTGCTGCTACTATTAGGAACCGTTATGGAAAGACCAGAGACAGGATCCTTCTCCTCGAGATTAGCTATGGTCCCGGAGCTCCCACCTGCACTTGTAGGCAGATTAGGATTGGATCTCCCTTTCTCTTGACTTTGTGATGCAGTCATTAGTAGAGTCATGTTGACAGTCTCGTTTGAATGACTACGACTGCGATCACCACCCACAATGTTGGAAGCCCTTCGGAGGTAGTGACGATTGGTTCTAGTGTATCCACCCCCAAATCCAGATGGCGAGGTTGACGTCCCATCAGGGGACTTTATTGTGGGCAGTAGAATGCCATGGGCTGATACAGTGGATGCCCTGTGAGGATTCTGAAGGAGCGGATGAGAAACGTGATGGAATCTTGGGGTATCCTTTGCGGAATGAGTTCTACTTGGTGACAACACTTCCTCCGGCTCTATCATGTGGATCTTCTCTATCATCTCTCGAATCTCGGTACGAAGAATAACCAAGAAACAAGTTTTGGCAAAGCCAATGATACAAAAACCGAGGATAAACATAATCCCTGAGACGTGATCTACCCACTCGATAAGCTTCACTCCGCAGCCCACTCCGTAAACGTAGAGTTTCTTTTGAACCACGCTACTGCTATTCCCATTACTGCCAGAGAAACTGCTGCTGTCATCGTTGTCACTTCGACTCTCTCCGTTATTATTATTATTACTGCTTTCATTCCACTGCTTATATGGAGTGGAAGACGATGAGATAATGCTCGCATGTGGGTTATTGTTAACTTCCAAGTACGAGGTGGACGACGAGGATACAGCAGATGATGAAGACAAAGGATAAAAGTAAGATTCAGCAATGCCATTTGGGTCCACACTCATCCTTTTAGCTCCCTTTTTCTTGGATGTAAAACGAGAATTTTTTAAGACGCCACGTGGATCTGATCGCAACGTAGAAGATTCATATGGAATTTGTGCATGTGCTGTGTCTGCCATTCTCTTTTCCCGTGGTAGTAGTAATCCCACTACTCCCACACTTTTTGCAGTATGTGCTGCCGCAGTTTCAGCGTTTCCAGAAATGGCTGTTGTTAGATTCTTTTTCCTATGAGATGTTGACGATGTTGATGATGATGATGGCGATGAGAGAGAGGAAGTTGGTTTGGAAAAATGGAGTGAATAAGCAGCAGCAGCATTAGTGGAAGCAGTCATAACTTGTAAAGGCTTTCTCATCGCCAGAAGGCTTTCGTCATCGTCGTCGACGTTTTCCTCTATTCTACTTTGTACCCTCTTTGTTAGCCTCTCAATTTCGTTAGCTCCCATTTTGTACGTAATCTCGGCGGAAGTGGGAAGCAGCAGCAGCATCAGTGGAAGCAGTCATAACTCGTAAAGGCTTTCTCATTGCCAGAAGGCTTTCGTCATCGCCGTCGACGTTTTCCTCTATTCTACTTTGTACCCTCTTTGTTAGCCTCTCAATTTCGTTAGCTCCCATTTTGTACGTAATCTCGGCGGAAGTGGGCTCCAGTACTGGTGTGTGGTGTGGAGCAGAAGCTGTTGATGGTGGTGTTGACACTAGTACGGAGGCTGCTGTCCTTGTTGGTTTCCGATACATCCAAGCTGCTCCCCCTTTTATACCATTTAGCGATGATGATGATGACGACAATGTCTTGTGTGCCCGAGTTCCCTTCTTTTTCGTTGTTTTCCTTTGATCAAGAAAATCTTTTTTGTATGAATTGTGATGATTGGGTCCCTCGGGCTGCCCGTGACAGATTAGATGCCTCTGGATCGAAGGAGCACTGCTAACTGCTGGCACTTGGGTCACCGACAACGACGACAACAACAAAGCTCTCGTTTCTCTCCGTTCTCTTCTGACTCGAGAGGAAATGGACGGGAATAATTTGTTCGTCTTGTTATTACGGTTTTGTCGGCTTTCATGGATTTCTACATGTTTGGAATCTACATCTACCACCGCTTCCTCTTTCCTCAATATGTCTACATTATGCTGCTTAATTTTATACATGGTCTCTTTCCCCGAGATACTGCTACTTTTACTTTGACTGCTTTCACCAAAACTTTCACCGTCACTTTGTCTTGTACTATTTTCTTGGAAATTCTCATTTGTGACATTTTGTTTCTCTACAATAACTAAAGAGGATAAAGTAATGTTTTTAAGCGACTTGACATCAATTAGAGATGAGGGTTGCGATTTACGATGAAGCTCATGGCGTACTTTATGGGGATGAATTGACTCATATGACTTAATATCACGTTTCTGAAGAGGAGAGTCAGCGGGCGGGTGATTACTTTCAGCGTTCTGTATGTCACGACGATGATCATAGTCATGGTCATCAGGTACTACCGCTGCTGCTAGCGACTCTGGCGACTGATGGAAATAATTCAGGTAATAGCGAGTTTTATTTGTATTCTTATTTTTATTACTATTATCCGACGAGGAGTCGACATAATAATCGCTGTCTATTTTTCCATCGTCGTTATCATCCTCCTCACCACCATCATCTTTTCCCTCAATAGCCGGTTCTTTTGCTGAAGTCTCCTGCTCATTAGTAGCAATGATACTTACACGTGGCTCATCATTTTTATGGGGTAAACTTATAACTGTCCTACTACTGCGTCTCCCACCGCCGCCACCACCACGTCCTCCGCCACCGGCAAAATCTCTTGGGTGGTGGTTGTAGTGCTCATCATTTGGGATGATTGAGGGCTCTGGAGACTGGTCACCGTAAAGCGGGCGCTCCTCTTGAGAAGGATAATGAGAGACATGATAAGTCTTATCGAGACTAGTACCGCTACTGCTGCTACTGCTGACAGTGGCAGGGGCATAAAGAAGGGTACAGCAGGACTCTGGCAAAGATAAAAGACCTGTCTCTACATCGACTATAACATGTGAGTTGGCAGAGAACGCTGCCTGCTTGGAGTGATGTGAGGAGGGAAATCGGTCAAAGTCAAAGGGGCCATTCACACCACAACAACGGTCTTGGGACTGGATCTTGTTCCACCTCAGAGTGAATGCTTCGTCCGTCGAGTATTTTGCAATAAACTCTCGGTTTAAATGGGGACGCAAATTGATTTTCACCTTTTCCAGATGGAATACCCAGTAAAGACCCACCCCGACGTCGCCCAGAGTCAACAGGAGGAGAAGAGTCCAATAGAGACTCAAAAGTTTGTGCGATAAGCGTTGTGCTCCGAGGCAACCTATCGTCTGTACTACTCCGCATTGAAGAATCAAAGCTCCGTAAGCGTAGAAAAATGTCGGATGGTAGAGTTCTACTCCCCTGTAATGGAACACACAAAAAACCGAGAAAATGTTTAATCATTTATGACTTTATCATTCCATTTCACTCCCACATGCTTCAAGTACTGCTCGTAAAATTAAATGCATTATCTTGAATATGAATGCATATTACCTTAACATACCACTTGTGCATGTACATTATGTATGATTAACCACCTATTGGAGTGATGCCCTTCCTTCCCCTCTCGAGCAATTTACTCGCAACATAAAACTCATATAAAAATAAGCCATCGGACAAGGTAATTGATCGAAAGTAAAGAGAAATCAAAGTTGCCATCCCGTACTTTCCATTTTTCCTACTAGTCATCACAATCAAAAATGGCAAATTGCTACTACAACTCTTTCACTCTTATCATCTTTTATGACATGGTACAGTATATGTATATGCAATCAAAATTACCTCCATTTACCTTCCCCTCTCAGCAAAAGAAACATTTTGATATAAGATATATGTAAAAAAAGTGTTAAACATGAGCATATATCTTGTTTAAAAGGGTATTCAAGAGAACCATTATCTCAACAGCAGCTACAAACCTACCCTGTCACTCACTAACCTTTTGTTGTTGTAATGTAATGTTTAAAATATAGATACATTGAAAAGGAAATTGGAAGAGACGGGAACGAGAAGGAAGTTCCACTTATGAAACGCGTCGCGCTTTATATGTATCAAATAACATGACCCTTTCCTTCCTTTTCTGTCTGTGTCTCTTTGAGAGATATCTAATATGAAAACTACTGGAGACGACAACTACATTTACACAGGAACGCAATTTACCTTGAGATATAGTAAAAAAAATTGTGAAGCAAACATTGTACAGTCGTAGTCGTGTTGGAGGAAGTCCTCTGTACTTTGCTCACTTATACGATTGACGCTGACGTTAACGAGCCAGAACGACCTGACTCTGTCTACTATGCTGCTGTATTGCATATAACTTCTAAATATTGGCTACATCAAGCCTATATTTTACTGGCTCTTGTTATATCCCGCTATCATCATCCCTCTATCTTATTTTCTGTTTTTTTCCCACACAAGCTAGTAGGTATGTATATATGCTCCTCTTGTCAAATGACCAAAAGCAATCTTCCTTAATGACGCAACTCAACTAAGCGTATCTGTCTTTTCTACTTAACTTGTAAAAACGAGGAGGAATGAGACCACCTCTGTTCTTCTCCGTACTTTGTATGGTCAACTGTCATTAACCATGCTGACTGTTGCTCATTTTAGTATGTATGTATATACTTGGTCGGTGGATGGAGAAAGATTGGAACAGTGGCATGTTTTTTCAAGTGCACTCTCTACAGATAAGATGAACAACGACGATTACCTGACAAATTACTTTCGAATCACCACGTATATCTACTCTGATGTGAGTCTGAGTAGTTTTGTAGGTATAATCTCACACTCTATACAGATAAGATGAACAACGACGATTACCTGACAAATTACTTTCGAATCACCACGTATATCTACTCTGATGTGAGTCTGAGTAGTTTTGTAGGTATAATCTCCACAAGTACTTTTTTCCTTTAAATTGACAAGGTAAGCTACCTACCTAGCTTTAGGTGACTATTATTATAGATCTGTTCAATGTGCCTCTTTCCCGGTTCTTAATGGCTCGTCCAGAACAAATCAATTTTCTCCTGAAAAAAAAATAACCGAAAGTAGAACAGGCGCAATCACTCTTCCCTGTTTAGTTTGTCCTCAGTACCATGATGATGATAGAGGAGATAGATGGGCAAATCTGTTCAATGTGCCTCTTTCCCGATACTTAATGGCTCGTCCAGAACAAATCAATTTTCTCCTGAAAAAAATAACCGAAAGTAGAACAGGCGCAATCACTCTTCCCTGTTTAGTTTGTCCTCAGTACCATGATGATGATAGAGGAGATAGATGGGCAACACCATTGTCAACTCATGCGTGACTTTTCATCGACATTTATCAGCTACGGTATTGACAACCGCGTCCTTTTTTGTATGTCTGGATCTTTGCAAAAAAAATACGAAAAGCAGTATAGAGCAGAAGTACGAAATTGATTTCACATTAAAACAACATTAATCCTTGACTATTTTTTCTGCTGTGCTGTGTATGAGTTTGGGGATGGACTATGTGAGATTGAAAGGGAAGGTAGGAGAGCAAACTATAATTTTGTAGGAGTGACTAATAAAAAAGAGAACGGATTGAGGAGAGTACGATTAACTACTTTTACTGTGTGTGTTGATGATGATGCATCCTTTTCCTTGTTTTCTTTTCTTTTCTCACACAAAACCAATGACATAAAACTCTGATAGTCCATATAAAGTCATAAAGAGTATACCCAATTATTCAGTGCATGTCCCTAAATCAGGATGAAAAATTGAAGGAAATGGCAACTCTTTTTAAGTTTAGGGAAAGTAATCTTCTAGGTCTGACGGGTATTCTCTAGTTTTTTTACATGACTCCAACTAGCAAACAAAAACTGGTAGTTTTTTAATGCTGATTTCCATCTCATTCAGCATAATAGTGTGCACGTAGCTAACTGCGTAGAATAAAGAATGCCTATCTGCATGCCGTAATGACTCCAACTAGCAAACAAAAACTGGTAGTTTTTTAATGCTGATTTCCATCTCATTCAGCATAATAGTGTGCACGTAGCTAACTGCGTAGAATAAAGAGTGCCTATCTGCATGCCGTGACCTAATTTGTTTATACAGATACCCAAGTTTAAGTTATATGCTTATATTTGTGCTCTAAGCGATTTATTATTATTATCATCTCTACACATCTCTGCAAGAACAAAATGTTGAAACCATTTGGTTTTTTCTTTTCTTTTATAAGCTCAAAGAGAGATTTTTGTGGCAAGAAGAATAATGAAAAAAGGAAGTAAACTATGTACATTGTGGGCTTAATCATACCCTATTATTGTAGCGAGTGGATGTTATGAATGACTGACAAGAAAACTATGTACTTGTGGTGCCTTAGTGGTAGTGGAGTGAAACCAAAGAGCAATCTATCTTTGCTTTCATTTCACCATTTTTTTGTGTATTCTTCTTACGTCTTCTTACTGATCATCCATTTCGAGTTGGGTATAGAATTTCGCATAAAATGAAGCATGTGCAAAGTTGCTATCTAACTTGAATCGTTTGCTTGAGTGTAGTTTTTAAATTAAAATAATTCATAATTCCGGATATGAATTACTTGATTCCGTAATTGTTCTAAATCAGTTTTTTATAGAGCTGATGCGAAGTCGAAAAACAATATTTCAAAAAGTAAAGCAGTGATTATATGGGTCAAATACTTCAAAAATACGTACTTTGTGTCAATTTTACTTTTGTTTTGAAGAAAAAAGGAGTAGAGTTAGAGGAAGTAATGGAAGCAGAAAAATCAAAGTTATAAAAAACTACATAAATAATTAACAGCCCTTCTTTTTTTAAAGTTTCCTTTTTTGGTTCCTTCTAAGTCATCTTTATTAAACAAGAGCTTCTTTGAAAAGTAGTAGGGTTCTGTCTCAATTTTTAAGATGGCAAAAGGACCCTAAGTGGCTATTGGAACACTGCTACATCTTAGAGCACAAATTAAGTCGCTTGAAGAAACAATTATCAGAATAGACAGGATTATCACTACTTGATGCTGCGAATTACTCTTGAAAAAGTGTCTCTTCCTTCTTAAAAATCTATCAAGTATTTTTCGTAATACTTTTCTTAATTACCTAGAAAAGAATTTTCTTTTGAAGAAAGCCCTTTTCTTTTGTAAAGCACTAGAAACTCTCTGTGGTAGGTATACTTGAAAGAAAGCTGGTCGAAAGGACTGTAGCTGTAAGAATTAAGGGTTTTGTTAATGAAATACTATGGTTTAGATATAGATATAGTTTGAGTCGATG
This sequence comes from Homidia socia, assembly GCA_036850745.1. Classification (NCBI taxonomy): domain Eukaryota; kingdom Metazoa; phylum Arthropoda; class Collembola; order Entomobryomorpha; family Entomobryidae; genus Homidia; species Homidia socia. The sequence continues at coordinate 17,439 of JAANSP010000887.1, forward strand.
CATGTATATGTAGTTCTAGTCCACTTTCAAAGTGAAACTTACTGGAAAGCACAATAACTTTGTCCACTTTAGTCCACAAAATACTTTTATATTTGCTGCTTGATAGGCTGTACCCTTTCAGCACTTTGCTTATCTCTCCTCTACTTCTTGCTTACTTTCAACAGTTTCAGCCACATGATGGCATTTTTGTTTCCTAAAATGTTTTAGATTTACCATAACATAAAAGCTATTCCCAATATTCCTAAAAAATTATTGGTTTCGTACTATTTGTACCTTTGCTTTTCTATTCCTCTGGGAAATGTCAAGAATTTGTATAGTCGTTTGATTGGAGTAGTTAATTCCCTACCCTCATTAAAAAATGAATAACATATTGGGTAGTTTGACAACAAATTCAAATACATGCATGAAAAAATTAGAAATCATAGTAGAAATGATGCATGATTTATTTTTTAGATTAATAGTATAACTTCATACATTTTGTTCCTTAATCATACTGAAATTAAACGACACAATGTACCAATTTTTTGCATCA
>JAANSP010000888.1:4128-17964 GCA_036850745.1 Homidia socia
ATGCTACAAAAACCATCCAGGGAGGAAGACAACTGTTTGGTATAAACTTGATAAATACACATGGGTACTTTACTCTTTGCTTTGAAAAAAAAACAGTTTTTACCCTGTATAGGACCAACAGGAAATGAGAAAAAGTGTCTCTGGGTTGAATGAGTTGTAGAAAGCTTTTTTTCAAACAGTGAACTAAGTGGGTAAAACGCCAATAACGCATACGAGTAAATATAGAAAATGTTTGGGGCTCCTGCTGCAATCATCATCGTGGTAGTATGGCAATGGAAGTAAAACAGTTTCAGTGAAGTAGCATTAAATACACAGGTTTATACTCTATATAATTGCACGGTACAGTGGCAATGCTGCCAACTGTGTTGTTTGCAACCAACTCGGGATGTGGAACGCATGAAACCCTGAGGCAGTGTTTGTTGACAGCTGCAATCTGCTCGTCCATATTTTATTGTCACACAACAAGAGCAAGCAAGTTTAAGTGCGATGCAATCAACAAGAAGGAACAAAGCATAACGCCAAAACTGACATGAAAAGTGAAAGCATTTTTTTCTGCAAAATATTCTCTTTTCCCTGCTGCTTTATTCTCGACAACTACATTAAGTAGTAAAACTTTTTCTGCGAGTCTAGACAGGAGAACAAACATGAATTAGACTTTTGATCATGGCTAAAAATAATTGTGACCAGGTATATATATCACTGTAGGATAAATAGATAACCCGCTTCAATTAAAAGTTAATTTACTACTTTAGCTTCTCTTTAGCTATGTTTTTTTGGTAGCCTGAATAAAACTGATTTACGAACGACTACTGATGTAGCATAACAATCCTTGGAATTTAACAACTGAACATGTGAAATTCTCTCCACACCAGAATGATATGCACACTGCTCGCTTTATCATCCTAATCTTTTGCCATTCAAATAAAGTACATCTCAAAATGTGTATGGGTACATACTCTTTTATGATCATCATTGTACTTTCCATATAGATATAAACTTTGTTTGATAAAATGAATAGGTATGTAAGCGCAATAGAGACAGTGTGATTGAATTCCCAGGTGATGCTCCTCACGCATAAGTAGTTATTATTACAGAGCGCACAACATGCAAGCCGATTTTTTAGCGAAAATGTTTCATAGTTTTGGCGAACAAAGTTTAGACAGACTAATAATTCATCTTCCTTTGGAAAAATCTCGTTCCAGCCGACTATGCCGCTTTAAACTTACTAGCCTTCTTTTACTACCAAATTGCTTTTTAAATGATAAGGCACACGGAAGGAAATGCTCGAAAGTTTATTACATTTGAAAAAGCTATGCGTTATATTAGGTATGTATTTGTGTGTTTTTTTCTTAAATAAACTTTTTCTCGTCTCGTTACACTAAAGATGCTACCCACTGTCATTTTTGCTTGTTCCAGTGCATCATAGCATTCCATCTTCCCATCTTGAGTTTTGCGTTCTTCTTCTCAAAAGGAAAAAAGTTAATAGACGCAAGTAGTTGGTTTGTAGCGTAGTACTCTACTTTTTCGTTTTCGATAAGTGAGCAAAATGGAATGCGAGTGAGTTTTGCTGTGTGGTTGTGTCGGTGCGAGAGAGGAGAGAAAACTAAAGCTTCATATTCTACTTCCCTATCACTTATCTGATGCGATATGTATCATGCCATGCAATGCCACTGCTGTATTTTGCTATACGCTGTCTAAAAGCGGAGCTGCATCCAGAAATCCAGCTTCTCTACCAGCCAGCATAACGGGTTTTCCATCCATCCATCTATATACAAAAACGGCGCTCGCTCAACTTTTTTTTACCAAAAATACAATAATAGTGTTCCATGTTGGTTGGTTGCAGTTTCTTCTGTTCTATTTACCACTGATATTATTCGCAATAGAATATTACTGACTGATGATGATGATGGTGGTGGTGGTGGAGGGGGGAAAATACATATTTTGGAAAGGGATATGATCATGATTACGTTGAAAGGCATCTCACTTCTCACACAACAGTCAACAGCAAACTTTTTTTAGGTACAAGCAAAGCGCACCAACCAAGCCAATGAGCAGAATTTTTGGTGCTGCTGGTGATGGTGGTAGGTAGGTAGGTAGCCAACAAAACGGTAAACTTTTTTCCGGAACTTGTTTTCCGGAACTTGTTTTCAACTTGTATACAGTGTAAGGGTTGGATGGATGCAGAGGTGAAGCGAAAAGTTGAATGGACATGTTTGTGCTAAAAAGTTGGGATGGTTGGAGGTGTATTCCAACAAAGTATACTTGATGCAAAGGTTCAGCTTGGGTTTGTAAATACTACGAATGTACATATGTACCAAACCAGCCACACATTCCTTAAATATGTATGTACGTATAAACATATCCATGTGCATGTACTAGAGAAAATATTCATCCAAGCATATTAAAAAGGAAACGCTGATGAGATGAGGACTTCATCCAATTTTGCATAGTTTGCAAACTGGTCCACAAGGAATAAATACATATCCATGCGCATGTACTAGAGAAAATATTCATCCAAGCATATTAAAAAGGAAACGCTGATGAGATGAGGACTTCATCCAATTTTGCATAGTTTGCAAACTGGTCCACAAGGAATACTTTGGTGCAGATATACCAACGCCACCGCCACACCACCACCACCACCACCACCACCACACGACGACGGCATATTATACACTGAACTGACTAAGGAAGAAGACGGCTCTTGTAATGGACGAGTTACTTTTCTGGGATTTATGCTTCCAGTCATGACACTCATATGTAACCAGAAGCAAAGAGAAGGGAGCAGACTGTGTAGTAGCGTGTGTGTGTATTTAGTAAGCAGACTTGTAGAGCCGGAGAGAAAGAGGTTTAAAGCTTAAATTGTAAATAGCATTATGCACATATATATTTTGTAAGCGTAGAGGAAGGAAGCATTTTCTCTCTCTCTCTCTCTCTACCACGGCCGTAATAATAATGCATGATTGCATTCCACAAGAGATAGATAAGAAACGGGACCCTACATACGAAAAGTAAAAAAAAGGAAACTTGGTAGGAGTAGATAGATGAAAGCTACACACCGTGAAATACATGTCGGCGGCAATAATGCCTTTATACTAGTTAGTGTGTGGTTACGGTAAAGAAACGCAACGCGAGTTGTTGTCGGCGAAGAAAAAAAGCATGTATAAAAAGACGAGAGGAAAAAGGGAATGAAAAGATGACGGTGGAGGAGGATGAATGAAGAAGAACCTCTGAATTTTATGGGCTGGGATTATTACAGACATGCACAAAGCACATGGGATTTTACTTGAGCAATGAGCAGGCAGGGTAAAGCAAAGCTGCCATAGCCAAGGATCAGTAAAAGCACTCATCTTGTTTTCGTTTCATGATGCTCACATCACAGAGTAATGAAAGCGGTCAGCAAAAAAATGATGATTAAATTCTGAGGCCTTCCATAATATTCAGCATTTGAATCTTCATCTCCCTGGTTGACAAAGATTCAATTTTCAAAAAATAAAGAATAAAAATTGTCCTTGTGATGATAGTGTGCTCATTGAAGTGAACAGAATATATCATTATATTTGCTATAGACAATCATAGCACATAAAAGTTCACGATAGAGTAATTCCAAGTATACTTTATAATTTAATTTTGAGAAAGGAAAAATATGTACAACGCATCGCCCATTTTAAAATCAAGATACTTAAACAAACAAAATGACATTTTAGGAGAACGTGAGTGTTTTTGTGAGATTTTTAGTTTTTTTAAATGTAATTTTCTTGATATCTCAAAAATATTGATAGACAAATAGCCAACTCCATTTTCTATCCTCAAACATAAGATAGATGAAAATACTAAATATTTCACTACGATATTGAAAGCATGTAATTTGGTTATTATTTCGTTTGTCGCTACATTTTATCCAAGTTGTGGGTTGCACGTAGTGCATGAATCGTGTACACGAATTGACTAAAACGTGTTCAATTCGTGTTTGCGGAAACACAACCTAAAACACGGGAAAAGCGTTTCGTGTTCAAAAATTTAAACCGTTTTCGTTTCGTGTTTCGTGAAAAACAACTTTTAAAACGTGTACACGCGTTTTCTAAACATACACCATTTTCGTTATAACTCCGTTAACAGAGCATTTAAACCTTTGAATTTTAAAGGCTGACTAAGAATTAGCCTTTGGGTAAGTTGTTTGTCTAGATTTGACAACCACGAAGTCCCTTATTAATCATTTTCAAAACATACAGAACATATTTTGCTCGTTAAATTTTTTAAACCTGGTAGCGGTAGCCTGTTAATTACTATCTAAAATTTTAATTTGTTTCGCCGAGCTAAGAATCAATATAATTTCATCTTTGATTCTTTCAATACATTATTTACCAGCTTACTGGTGCAAAACATGACAAGATACCTAAGACTATCTACTTCTTTGTGATTTCCTGTAGCGTAACATACTGTAAAGAAATAGTTTTTTATTATTTGTTTACAAACTAATGTACAGAATTAGACGATTGATCCATCAATAAAGAAAAAAGGATAATTTATTTTAGCTAGTTATAACCTCACCTACTAAACCAGCTATTATTTTTGATGTTTGAGAAAACGCGTTTTTCACCCGTGTCCGTTTCGTGTTCATGAAAAAACAACCGAAACCGTGTTGTACACGGAATATTCGTTTCGTGTTTTGCCCTAAACAACCTGCAAAAAACGCGTGTTTTAGTTGTGTACACACGTGTTCGTGTACACAATTCATGCTCTAGTTGCACGATTTAACTTTAATGGTTTAGGATTAAGAAGATTCCAATCAGTTACTAGTAGGATGGTAGGTTTGGATGAAACGAAAGGATGGAGAATTAGTTTATATAACTCAAACAGCACAAACTCGTACGATGGTAGTATAGATTTAGATTGGGTTCAATTAATTACTTTTTAAATGAGGAAGAGGAAGAAAATAAATAATAGACGTATATCTCATCTCTCCATCTTCATATTAAAAAACAACAAATACGTGCATATATATTGCTGCAAATGAAGTTTGCAATGGATTGGAAGAGAATAATCAATTTGCTTAAACAAAGACGGTTAAGTGTTCCAAGAACACATTAGGCACGGTATATGTGTATATGCATTGTGCCAAAAAAAAGGAAAGTGGAAGTGTAAAATGTGCCATTATTTTGGTGCCACGACAAGCTATTTTTAACAAGAGAAGAAACACAAAATAAACAGTTGTAATCTTGGAACAAGAACGATATTTTGCAAGGAGACTGATTGTTGTGAAAACAGTCAACATTTTCATCATCTTCAAAGTAGTTTCGCACGCATACAAAGGAAAATGTCTCAGAAATTCAGCCTTTATACGGTCTACTTTTAGCTAAAAAGCTGGAAATCTCAAAAGACACATGTGTACCAACCAACCAACTAGCAATTTGCCTTGTACTTTGCCTCGTAATTTTGCTTATGACTTAAATTAATCAGCGCTTCACATCATTCCCAGTTCAATTTATCACAGCAAAAATGAGTAGACTGTGGAAGTAGATAGTAGGTATATCGTCAAGAGCAAAACGTTCATTAATCAATGAAATGTGTACTCCTCAACAAACCGTCCTCTTTTAAACAAGCCCCACGCTTCCTGTTTATATATGCAAATTAGATAGGGAAATGACGCATAAAATAATTTCAACTTGCGTGAAGTCTGTCCGGTACACATTTTGTTGATTTATGTTCCAGTAAATAGGTTATCTCTGTAACTTTGTCATTTTCATAATAACAAAATAAATCTTTATTCAACGTAATGAAAAAAACTCAGAGAGTTAACGTAAGCAGGCAGACGTGATGATGTACTGAAAACAGCGTTAAGTTTTATACACATAGGTATTTATTTTAGGATGTATTTTATATGTGATCTCTCTAGAACTGCTACGTTGAAATTGCGTATTATGTGCTATGTGGGCTATATATAAACAGTATTGGCTAGAGTAAAACTCCAACTGGATCTCGATTTAGTTTTCTTCAAGAATCCAAAAGTGTTCAAGATACCAGTGTGTTTCTCCCATCACCAGGAACAGACTAAATCCTGGTAGACTTTTTTTGCTTTGAGGTTTATGGAAAATGTCTCTGTAAATAAAACAAGTGAAGCCTTGAAGAAGATGAAATGCCCAAGTAAAATGAAAAATAAATAGACAGTCAGAGTATTTGCGGCTAAGCTGTTGTGGTCGATCTATTTCGTTTTTTTAAACAAAAGCGTGTCTTTACTCGTTTTGAAAGAGTAGCCATGAATCCACAAGATTGTACAAGAAATAGATCTTGAGTTCATCAGTACATTTTGCGCTGGAATCAGTACATGGAATGGAGGATGAGGAAAAAGAAGAAGTATGTTTCCCATTATTCATTTCAAATCTCTTCTCAAGAGGCCTGTCTCTCTTTCTCTCCTGTCCGCTCTTGAGACAAAACCAGTGAAATTCTCAAGTTTTCTTTCAACAGAATTGAAAGAAGACATTAATCAACTGTCTATATAATACGTAGGTATGGAAGTAGTATCTGGGCCAAAAGCAAAGCAAACGATAGAGAGGTGCAGGCAGAGAGGTGTGTGATGATGATGTAGTTTTTACTACTTGCTACACTTTATATTTATTTTCATTTTCATTTTCTATACTGTTCTTGTATTGCGAAAGCAAAAATCGATTTCCATTCTCCAAAATTGTGGTGGTGTTGTGTTTTGTCCTATGGAATCCTCTTTGGAGACAGCTCAGTGATTATGTCTTTTTTATTCTTCTGCAACTACAATGTGTACTGCTACTGCTTCTCTTTTCAACTAAATCAAGGCACTGATTGAGATGTATTGCTATTGGCCCATGTGTGCAATGTGTGGGCTGGTATTTTTGTACCCAATTTTCTTTTATTTTGCGAACGAAACAAAAGGAGCGCGTGCTTGATTTTCTTCATTTTCAAAATACTTACTTTACCTTAATTACAAAATAACTGATAATCGCAAGTCCTGCTACTCCCACTGATTATTTTTAACAGCCGACTACATTTTAATTTTATTTTAAAATAAATACTGTCGTAATTTGCGCAAGATACTGAACTAAAAATATTTTCAAACACGTGATAACCAGAAGAAATTTTTACAAATTTTACACTACACATACCAATTCACTATACACCAAGAGCAATGACTTTAGTGAAAAAAATCGACAAGGCTTTTCCAATTGATGCATGGTCTCGGTTAAATTCTACTTAACTTGTTCTTACCTTTCCCTCATTTTTCTCACTTTCACTACTCCAGCCACTTTAAAACTACATGCTTCTAGAAAGAGAGAGAGAGAGAGAAAAAAAATCGAGAAAAGTTAGCATGCACATTTTTTTCAACGCTGGAAAGATCAAAGAGCTCAAGACATCTTACTGATTTAATCAGTTGTTCAAATCAGCTAAACCCGCTTTCTCTACACTTTTCTTTTTTCACTCTATGCGTTTTTTGTTCTCCGTCTTGAATCACTGTGGCTTCTTTCATTCTCCTTTCCACGAAACTTTCCTTTTTTCGAGTTTAACGATGAAGTATCTACCGTCGCTTCTTCAATTTATGCTGCCTTTACTTTCAACAGGAATGAGTGTCCATTATGAAGAAGAAAGGATGAAGCAGAAAAAAAGATCTGATAAGACGATGAAAGACCAAAAGGCATTGACTTTTCATAAAATTCCCATTCAAGTTTTTCTAGTTCCCTGAAATTCATATAATTTACCAATCCTTCATTATTTTTTACCTTTTCTAGGATTTCTTCTGTTGAATACACGCAAACCATAAAATAAAAAGTGAAACTTGTGGGTATATATTTTGTAATCGACTTTCCTATCTAAAGGAATTTAGATTGGAAAGTATATTTGAATGACCTCATTAAATGCAGATGAAATTAGCAAGGGCCAAAATACTGCTATAATAACTAACAATCCTAGACATGCGTCTAATGCCTAGAAATATTTTCAAATCATTCATGCGGATCCGTGCTCCGATGAGAGAATATTTTATTATTGCGCCAATCTTGCATTCTTCATGTTCATCTGACCGTACTCATACTTTCTAATTTAGAGACTTGAACCGGTTTCTAGTTAGTTTTTCAAAAGTCATTTTGATGATTTTGGCAAAAAAAGACCAAAAATATTTGCTGATACTTTTGAAAGCACGGGAAAATGCCTTGCTAAACCTGAAAAAGTAATGTAGTAATTATTTTAAGAATGCTCTTGGTTCTCATAATATTTTGCGTGATAATCTAATTAAAATCTTTGCCATTTTAAAATAATTACTCCGGTTTCTATATTAAGTAATACGGAAGTGAATACCTAGTTCTACATCAAGTCAGTCAAAATAATAATTGCACAAAACTGTATGCGTCGAAAAAACAACATAAAGCTGAATTTAGACGTGTACAAATTGCGCATCCAAAATGAAATACCTACCTAATAATTAAGCTGCTGCTCCTGTAAAAAGCGCATGCATGAATTTCCTGTTGTGGCTTGAGTCTAACAATATAATAAAAGCATTGCGCTTGCTGCTAGTGAAATTAATTTAAAAAACACAAGAACGTGGACAAACGGTAAAAAAGCCTGACTATATTGTTTTGCATGGAATGCCTTTTTATAGGCGATTATGATTTTGGTTCTATAGAGTATAATGAAAAATAACTTGTAAATAATTTTAATGATTCATTTCTTTTGATTAATTAGTTGCGACCGCATGTTAAATTATTACCTATGCATAAATGGCACGCAGTACGCATTGCTAATTTCATTACAGCCTCTATATTATGCCCTGCTTCTGCTACCTACTACTTGACTGTTATTATTGCTAGTTCCATGAAATGAAACTCGTTCGTCAAAGTCAAAACAGCAAAATACATGTGCTACTTGTGTTTGTGCTTAAAGAGAAGCTGGAAAAAAATCAAGTAGGAAATTTACGGTTTTTACCAGACTGCACACAACTTATACAGCAGCCCATTTTTTACATTCGTTATAAAAATATGCGTGTAAACTTTGTGTATATAAACTAGTGATCCACAACTACTTTCCGGAATATATGTATACATATAGGCATATATTTTTTGTCTTTCCATTTTTTACTAGACTCATTTGTACATTAATATCATCCTCAGTTTTCAATCTTTTTTTCTTTTGCCAGTTGACAAGTCAGTCAGTCATCTAAATAGGGGCTTGAAAAGACTTGTGACTAGCAGAGCGATAATTCTTTGAAATACACAAGAGCTGCATTGAATTGAAGGTTTTTACTTTTGACAGCAACTTGTTCAAGGATTGTAATAACTTTTAATATGCATATCTCCTTCAAAAGCAAAAAAAGCTAAATCAGATAGTCAACAAGGATGATGATAAGTTGTACAGAATGGTATCAGGGGATTCGCATGGCATGGAAAAATCAAGTACGTGAAACAAGTGGATAGGAAGATGAACACAGCAGCTTATGCTTATATTAATAAAATGCCTGTTTAACTGCAGTTATAAAACTGTATTTGTTTTACACACATGTCAAAATTCTCATGAAAATGAAAAATGATAGAAAAATATGAAATAAAAATTACACTTTGGCTCGTTTCTTCCTCCGTTGCCGACTAAAAAAGGCTGAATAAAGGCAAGTGAAGAAACATAATAGCAGAGATAATGTTGTATAAACTGCAGAGAATGAGAAGTAATATTACATACTATAATTTTTTATACTACTGTACTACAAAAAATACTGGTGTTGTTATTATTAGAAAAAACGCTTTCATTGTTTTCTTTAGAGACTTCAAATTAGTTTCGTTTCGTTGATTTGTATTTTTGCAGCGCAGCAGCATTCTGTTACGCAATATAAAGAAACGAATTCTTGTGAATGTAAGTGTTATCTCCGAGTTTTTCTGGAGAAATTAAATGGGTTTCTTTTTTATAAAAAAGAGCAACAAAACATCCTACGCTCATTGGCTTGGGTATATCTTGCAATAATAATTGTCTTTGTGCAGCAGTGCAAAATTTGGCTGATGATGATAGATAAAGTGTGGAAAAATACTTTTGACTTTTTCACTGAGAATCTACACAGTTAGATACATAAGCTTTATATAAACAGCAGTTAAAATTAATGGGAAACAGAAAAAACTCTGGAAAATGAACATCAAACAAATGGGGATTGAACTGCAAACACACGAAACATTTTCTACACATTTTTGGAAGAGAGGATGTCGCTTCATACTGAAAACTAAATATATATTCATGAATGGAAATCAAGATTAAAAAAATTCTCCAAGAGTTTATTACTTACTACAATGCGTTTTTATCCTTATCACGGTAAACTCACCAACTACACTTTTTTATTTTATTTTATGCGTCTATAAAAACCCTCTTGCTGTACTATTTGCAAGGAAGAAGCATAATATTTCGCTAACTAACGTAACAATAAAAGCGGCGAGAAAGGCAGCAGCAATTCTTTTTCCGTAGGAATAGTAATGCGTTTTATCATCACACATAACCGACGATATGTCTGCTTGCACTCTTTTACCCTTCTCCACACACGCATGTATACGCTATGATATAGCGTTAGCGTAATTGAACCAAAACTTTATTATGTTGATGTGTGCCTTGCGTCACAGTATCTATTTAATCTAGGCACATACCAATAACGCTTCCATTTACACTCGTAAACTTTTTTCTGATGGAGTTCCTGGTTTAATTATAAAATAGTGTTGAGGAATGTGTCTGGTGTGGTGCTCATTAAAAACAACAGCAGCAGCAGATACTACTCCCATTATCCGCACAAGAATAAAAAATTCTGAACTTCCTCTTCCCATTTACTTTTCTTTACCTACTGATATTAAATACCGCACTATCAGCCTACTGGAGTTACAAAACTAACATTAAGTACTCTAGCATTTAATTATAAAATAGTGTTGAGGAATGTGTCTGGTGTGGTGCTCATTAAAAACAACAGCAGCAGCAGACACTGCCACCATTATCCGCACAAGAGTAAAAAATTCTGAACTTCCTCTTCCCATTTACTTTTCTTTACCTACTGATATTAAATACCGCACTATCAGCCTACTGGAGTTACAAAACTAACATTAAGTACTCCAGCAATAACGGTAATTAGTATTATTAGCATATAGCTAAACGTACGCAGTTTTATTAGTTTCCGGGCTGAAAATTTCTTAACATGAGAGCATTGATTTGAGCCGTTTTATTTCTATCCTCATCATCATCATCACCACCTGCTATATTCGACATTTAGCAATAATATAGCTAATTATTCCCATGAAAATAATGAACTGCTGCTGTAAGCATGTAGCATGCTGCTTCCCCGGTTAATTCCCATTTTTACAGTGTAGTAGTAGTAGTTGTTGTTGTTGTTATGAGGCATTTTGTTCAGCAGCCAACTAACCAGAACAACTGCTGTTCTAAAAACAATATCAAGATAAAGACATTACTTTACCTATCGTCTCATCAGAATCAAAATTACTTGCAAGAAAACATTATTATTATTATTATTTTGCTTGTTCTCTCCGATTTTTCTTCTCAGCCACGTAGTAGATTTCGAAATGAAACACGTAGAAAGCGTTTTAGTTCGTTTTATGTATTCCATTCAGTTTTTTTCTTTACTACTTTCTTCCTACAAACGAAAGTGCGAATATAAAAGAAACAAAAGAGAGAAAAAAATTTCTGCTTCTGGATAACATCACGACGATGATAATAATATTCCCTAGAGCTATTAGTAAGTGTAGACCCATGTAATTTAAAGGATGTGATGCAGTGCCATTTACTTTGCATTTCTTTTTCTTTCAACTGCTGTGGATAATGTTTTGTAGCGCTTGCTTACACAAAAAACAGGAGAAGAGTTCTAGAGAGGTAGACTAGACATTTACTAGACAAACACCACTACAACAGCTACGCATTAAACCAAAGAGAAAAAAGGAAAAATTTCTATTTTCTCTTTGCTGCTGCATGGTTATTTGCTTCCTGGTCTGGTCTGACTTTACTGTACACGTCAGCCATTCCATTTTTTTATATTTTTGGTGCGTGTGTGCGTAAGTAGTATACTTAGACAAACTTTGATTATATATATCCTAGAGCTATTGCATGTACAAAAAAAACCTGCATTCGTGCGTACCTATTATGTCGTTATATCCATCTACCTACTATATATTATCACCGTCAAGTCAAATGTGTGGTATTGTCATCATGTGCGTGATTTTCTACTGGTGTCCTCAAGTCTGTGAGCATTAAGAACAAAATATATGGAATACTGTATATATTTATGCATTACTGCTATTATACATAAACTTATCTTGATGATGATGGCACTGCCAGTAACCGACGAGTAAATAATGTCATTGTTGAAAAACATGATGTTCTTCTTCTTTATCATCATCATGCTTTATACGTTTAAAATCCCACTTTTTTCCGTTGTCGTGTTTCACTTTCTATATACGTAAGAAACATACACAAACAAATGTGCACATAAACATGCACAAAAAACACCCACCACCAAGTTACCTTCATGTTTGTCATCACCATTATCTCTTAAAAATAACCATTGTCATTTCTGATTGCCTTTTTGTTAGTTGTATTTGTATTTGCTGACGTACTAAGGCTGAGACATCACGAGCACGATAATAATAACTACAATAATGTTATGCAAAAGGGTAGAAAAAACATTAAGCTTGCTTTGTTTACCAAAGTGTCATCATCATCAGCATTGAAGGAAAAAATCCTTGCATATGTGTGTGCTTGTACAATTTCGTGACAAATATTAAGCAGCACAGAAAAAATAAACGTGTGCTGTACTGCTGCTGCTGCTGTGGTGTGATTATGCTGATAATGGAAGTCAACCCAAAAGAAAAAAACTAACTCAAGTACCTATAGGAAGTAGATAGGCATACAATTTGAGGAAGTCGAAGACTATAAAAACTATATCAGCTAAAAACGTATTCTAGAAAAAAAGGTTGCAAGTTTTTAGTGTACATCTCTCACCATTTGATGTGGTGGTACCAGAATATTTACAGCTACGGTTGACGATAGAATTTCATTATTAAACCTGCTTCGGTATTTTCATCATCCACTTACACGCACTGCACCAGCCATTCATCTTGGAGTAAATAATATTTCATCACTGTACATTATTTTTTAATAACTTGCATACCTATACTTTTCAAGCAAATGTTTCAAAGAGTCGACTGAAAATATGATATATGATATTATAATGCTGAGTACCTCCTTTATCCTAGGTGCATACTTGAAATTTATTATTATTTTTTCGCTTTAGACTTTCTACTTGCTTTTTCCCTCTGAAGATGAAAGTAAATAACTTATTATGATGATGATCATCATCATCTTCATCATTGCATGGAGTACCGTTAATAATTTCCACCTTGAGAGAAACTCTGCAAGTGTCTATTTTGAGAAATATGTGCCTACATAAAATGTCGGTATTATAAACAGCACAGTATTTCCGGTTTAGCAAAGCTTGTTATTACAAAGTATTTGGACTTATTAAAACATGTATACGCTTTTTTCGGCGGCGGCAGCACAGCAAAATCATTAGCCATGCACAAGTGCGTCGTATATTACTTTCCTTGCTCACTTTTTCTTCATTACCGCTTTAAGAGGAGAGAGCCTAAATGCGTATTTTTCTCTCCCTAAAAGATAATAATATCTTTAAAAAGCGTCTCTACCCACCTACCGTACACCGTCATCATTATCATGACACTATCATGATTCAACTTTTTTTCTCTGGAAATATATAGCATAGACCATTATGGTGGTAGACTGCACGTATTTTTTAAGTAAGTTAAATGTACAAAAGAAGTATGTATAAAGAAGAAT